>OY744525.1:91403685-91506185 GCA_963556195.1 Sepiola atlantica | reverse complement strand
TTAAATCAAATAAAATCGAGTAGAGGTTAAAAGTAGAGAAAAGTTAAAATGATTAAAAGATTACAAGTCTATGATAGAAAATATAAAAATATACAATGAACAATTAATTAATTAGAAGATTAAAAGGCTATGATAGAAAATGTACAAATATTCAATGAAAATTTAAATAATTAGAAGATTAAAGGTCTATGATAGAAAATATACAAATATACAATGACAATTTAAATAATTAGAAGATTAAAAGGCTATGATAGAGAATATACAAATATTCAATGAAAATTTAAATAATTAGAAGATTAAAAGTTTATTATAGAGAATGTAAAAATATTCAATGAAAATTTAAATAATTAGAAGATTAAAAGTCTATAATAGAGAATGTACAAATATACTATGTAAAATTTAAATAATTAAAAAGTTAAAAGGCTATGATAGAAAATATACAAATATTCAATGAAAATTAAAATAATTAGAAGATTAAAAGTCTATAATAGAAAATATACAAATATACAATTAAAATTTAAATAATTAGAAGATTAAAAATCTATGATAGAAAATATACAAATATACAATTAAAATATAAATAATTAGAAGATTAAAAGTCTATGATAGAGAATGTACAAATATACAATGAAAATTTAAATAATTATAAAATTAAAAGTCTATGATAGAAAATATATAAATATACAATGTAAAATTTAAATAATGAGAAGATTAAATGTCTATAATAGAGAATGTACAAAACTCTCAATGAAAATTTAAATAATTAGAATATTAAAAGCTTATAATACAGAATGTACAAATATACAATAGAAAATTTAAATAATTTGAAGATTAAAAGGCTTTGATAGAAAATATACAAATATACAATGAAAAATTTAAATAATTAGAAGATTAAAAGTCTTTAATAGAAAATATGCAAATATACGATGAAAAATTTAAATAATTAGAAGATTAAAAGGCTATGATCGAAAATATATAAATATACAATGAAAATTAAAATAATTTAAAGATTAAAAGTCTATAATAGCGAATATACAAATATACAATGTAAAATTTAAATAATTAGAAGATTAAAAATCTATGATAGAAAATATACAAATATTCAATGAAAATTTAAATAATTAGAAGATTAAAAGTCTATGATAGAAAATATACAAATATACAATGTAAAATTTAAATAATTAGAAGATTAAAAATCTATGATAGAAAATATACAAATATACAATTAAAATATAAATAATTAGAAGATTAAAACTCTATAATAGAGAATGTACAAATATACAATTAAAATTTAAATAATTAGAAGATTAAAAATCTATGATAGAAAATATACAAATATACAATTAAAATATAAATAATTAGAAGATTAAAAGTCTATAATAGAGAATATACAAATATTCAATGAAAATTTAAATAATTAAAAGATTAAAAGTCTATAATAGAGAATATACAAATATACAATGAAAATTTAAATAATTAGAAGATTAAAAGTCTATAATAGAGAATATACAAATATTCAATGAAAATTTAAATAATTAAAAGATTAAAAGTCTATAATAGAGAATATACAAATATACAATGAAAATTTAAATAATTAAAAGATTAAAAGTTTATAATAGAGAATATACAGTATACAATGATAAATATACAATTAAAATTATAAGAAAAAATATACTATGATAAGATAAAATAGGTAAAATCATAATGTGATGAAGAAGAATCATAAGAAGAAATAACGTAAAGGAGAAAGAAAAAATTCAAAGAAAAATTCAAGGTAAATTAAGAGAAATAGAAAAATAATTGAAAGGCAATAGTTACAATTTTACAAAATAACTATATAGCTATATTAATTAAAAACATACATACACATATATCTTATATATATATATATATATAAAATTGTTCATTTTACTTCTGTCGAGGTTCTCAGAAATCAAAGGGGCCCCTTCATGGGGCTAACACTTGATCTCTATATGAGATACATAGATATTCGAATATTTCATTAAAGTTATCCTTGCCTGTCAAACATAGAGTTAGTAAAGAAGTTAAGAACATTATTTTTTCTCCTCAATTGACCAGTTAATTATGTTATAGTATATCTTCCTTGTTGTCTCTTGGTTATACCCGATTCCAGGACAAGAATTCATCTAGTCTGGTGGAGTATCGAGCTAAGTGCTGTTACTTGGAGAAGGTGCGCCATTCCTTGTAATTAACCAGTGTATAGCCGTGTTGAGAGGATCTTATTTGGGCTTCGAATACTATGTCATTTTGAATATTTGGTCAGGGTTTACTTGTAAGGTAAAGTATCCTTATGCCAGGTTGTCCTGACAAACCCCTTTTACAGAGAGGCCGAATACATTCGAGGATGGTGTCTAGGGAGTAATAAGTGTGCGTGTGTGTGATTAGCAAAATGGAGATTATCAAAATAATTTTGCTTGAATTATTTCTAAATTACATAAAAACAATAATTGTTTCCCAGTCGCGTTGACGCCATTAATATCGTCGTCATATAAAATTACGACGATCTACTTAGTGGGTCATTTGACGCACATCGACACAGCGGTCTGGCAAGTGCATTTAAGGTAAATAGTTCAAACCCTGGCACCGTCAGGGTAAGTGTGGCCTCAAAGTTAAACATTTCACACTTTCTGTTTATTTCTTTTTCTCTCATCCACTGAATCAGACCCGAACTAGGCGATCGCTTCGGGCATCAACGTCTTGATGCACCAGAAATTAAGCACAAATTTGGTTAACAATTACGAATGGCGGGGAAAACTGTGGTGCAATGTGTGATAAAAGAATTGGAGCAAGATTTTAAATAGAGTGACCTGCGTTAGGTAGATGGTGGCCGTCTGGGTTTTTTTTGCTAATATTATCTACGAGCGTCAAAAATGATTGGGGGAAAATAAGTTTCGCCAGTGTTTGCACTAATATCTATATTCATATAAAATAATGTGTGAATCGATGAAGTTAAAAATAGAAATAAGAAAGAAAAAAACGTATCAAACTGAAAAGGTTTTTTTTAAATGGGAAAAGGAAAGAAAAACGTATAAATCGGTATAGAAAGCGGAAATAAAATGGAAATAGATTGGGTGTCTAACTTGCTGTTTGATTTTACAATTCCCCTAACTGCTTGAAATGGATTCGTCCGGCATGTATTTACTTGCTAATCTTTGTGTGACGGGACGAATGTATATATTATGTGTCGGAATTTTTAAGATGAGGATTGATAATTTGTATTATTTGGATTATTCGGACTATTGTTCTAATCTTGGATGTTATTCTCACAACGTTTCGGGTGAATGGTGGGTTTGTAGAGATATAAGATACGAGCAGATGTGAGACGTGTTCTAGTTCTGTAGAAGGAGCCTACCTTCTTTGCGGCAGACTTGATAACATCTTCTGTGTACTTATTCTATTTCATGTTGCCTGAGAATGCCAGTCCTAGGAGTTTCAACATTAGACTTTTTTTCTGCATAGGTTTTAAAAATGTGCAAACAAATATAAAATTAAAACCTAAAAAGACTTCATTACACCCCGGGCAACGCCGGGTCGGGTCAGCTAGTCGTTTTTATAAAGAAATCTCAATGTTTTGTTAGTTGGCTCTTTCGCTGTGAAACTTGAGTAGGCCATTGTTAACATGTCGTCTCTGGTGTGTTCGCTGACAATAACAAACGACGCTTTACGCGGCGATTTTAATACGAAGGGCGGGGAATAGTTTGAGAAAGACACTTAAAGAGTTCATTGGTTCCTTCCTCCTTCCACTTCGTTACTCGCCGACAGATTATCCTATTAGACTTTTATTATCTTAGATTTACGGATGTTTCAGAGCGAACGTTACTGTTTTGATGTGATTATGATATCTACATATATAAAATGAATGTACACCCTCTGTCAAAATTGACGGGAAAAGTTATCTTCGCTAGTGATTGCACTATTCATATAAAATAACGCACCAATCGGTTAAGCTAAACAAAAAACGTCTAAAACTGCAAAGTTTAAAAGGAAAAAAAGCAAGAAAAAAGCGCATCAATCTGTATAGAACGAAGAAAAAAGAAAAAGAAAAAAAACGCTTCATTATGGAAATAGAGTGAAGGATTTCTTTTCGAATCCATTTTAGATGGCGGGCTGGTGTCGGATTTGCTGTTTGCTTTCTGCTTTCCCCTTGAAAACTCGAAATGGTTTCGCCCGGCAGTTTTATAACTCGCTAACTTTTGTGTGACAGGACGGATATATATATTATATATATACAAGTAAATACACATTGGTCTCCATTATAAAATGGAAGATTGTAGTTCCTTTACGGTGTCTAAGTGGTTTGCGACGCGGATTGGTTACCTGGGTGTGCCAGGTTCGAATCCAGTTCGTTCCACAAAAACACTTTCATCAAAACCCACTTGTGGCTAACCTCCTGGAGAGGAGGTAAATAAAATACTTCATTTGTTCTGTCGTCGGTCAATAAACGAGAATTCCTTTTAAACTGAAGCAATTTGGGGGGGGGGCTGAGTTTCCTCACAGTAAAAAGCAACCTTGTGTCTAACTTTCTCCTCGTGGAGAGGCAAGTAAATAAGAACAATATATATTAAAAATCTGTCATTCAAGTGAATGTTCCCTATTTACCACACATTTTTGGAAACGGTTTACAAATTGTTGCATCATATTTTCCAAAATTTCCTGAGTTATTCTAAAACTTTCTTCTTTCAATAAATGACTTTAATTGATAAACTGTTTGTGGTTTTCTACTGAAAACTTCACTTTTTAAGAAACCCTACAAGAAAAATCAGAAGGCTATCGTTACGCGCCATTTCGCAGTATCCAATGTCGAGAAAAAGCTAAAACAAGATAATGTAGTACAAGATGGCGTAAAACAAGATGGCGTAAAACAAGATGGCGTAAAACAAGATGGAGTAAAACAAATGCTTATTTTGTATCTTTTTTAATGCATAAGTGTTATTATCAGAAATAAAGTTTTGGTGATATTAAAATTTTAAAATATAAATGATTATATTTTGAAGACATTCTAAAAGTATCTTGCATAAATATATTTCAGATCCCCATAATATATATTTTAAAAGTGCATTGAATAAGTATATTTCATGTTGATCAAAGGTAGCACATTATCATGGGGTCTACATTCGTTCTTGGCATCCATTAAAAAAAATACATTTTATTTCATTTTTTATTTGTAAGTAAAAATTATAGAAATTAAAGAAAAAATATAAATAAAGTTTGAAACGGTAGTGTACAGAGAGGGGGTCCTCATTAATTCCCAGGAATCGCCGGGTGTGCCTCAAAGGGATTAACGACTACAAATTTACTAAAATTCATTTTCAATAAACGTCACTATACTAAAACTACCTTTCATCTAATCAATGCTGTGTACATTTTTGGGTTCACCCCATAAATGAAATTTATAAAACGTACAAAATAAGAATTAAAACAAAAGTAATATGGTGTCATGGGCGTAAAAGGACATAGGGTCACTCATTCAATCCCGGTCAACGTCGGGCTTTCCTATCTTTGTGGTGTCTCGATCTCTATATTGTGATATGCAATTGATAACAACGCCGTATACGAGGATCAGACACAACATATCTTGTATGACATTTTACGATGAATTCTGGTCTCCTACACAAACTTCAGGGTGATGGTATTGATGGTGAGGTTTTTGACATTATTAGGTCTTTTCTTTCTAATCGAAGCTTGCGAGTAATTTTGGACGGTGTCTCTTCA
This sequence comes from Sepiola atlantica, assembly GCA_963556195.1. Classification (NCBI taxonomy): domain Eukaryota; kingdom Metazoa; phylum Mollusca; class Cephalopoda; order Sepiida; family Sepiolidae; genus Sepiola; species Sepiola atlantica. The sequence continues at coordinate 91,500,452 of OY744525.1, read as the reverse complement.
TTCTCTTTTCCTATCAATGCTGGTGTTCCTCAGAGCTTTATGCAGCTGATCTAGTAGTTGACCTGGGTTCAGTTGTGGGTTGGGATATGAAATGGCTTGTTTCATTTCATCCAGTTAAGACTCAGCCCGTGTCTTTCAATCGTAAGCATGTCTCTTTTCTTTCTAAGATTCTCATGGATGACTCTGCTCTTGAAGAGAAATCGACTCTGAAACTTCTTGGTCTTTCTCTCTCATCAAATCTTTCTTGGAGTTCATACATTGGATCCATTGCTCTTTCTGCTTCTCGTAAAGTCGGTTCTCTCTATCGATCCAGACACTTTCTCGCACTTGAGGCTAATATCTATCTCTACAAATCTACTAGCAGACAATGTATGGAGTAATGTTGTCAAATTTAGGCTGGTAGATCTCTGTCCCATTTGAGGGTTCTTGATAAGGTGTAGAAACGTGTATTTAATTTGATTGGCCACACCCTTTCTTCTTCTCTGCACCCTCCGTCTCACAGACGTGATGTTGCTAGTCTCAGTCTCTTCTATAAATACTATTATGGCATGTGTTCTTCAGAATGATATGATCTATTCCCCGTTTCTTTTGTTCCAGCTCGTTTGACTCGTTGGTCTAGCGGGTTCATCAATTCGCTGTTTTGATACCTCATTGTAATACAGCTTCCTATTCCAGTGGTTTCTTTCCAAGAACCGCACGCTTGTGGAACTCTCTCCCGCTGACTGTTTTCCTCCTACCCATAACATTCATCTTTACAAGACTACGGCAAATGGGCATCTCCTGTCTTTGCGATAATAATATTTGTCTTGTTAGCTCCTTACATCACGTGGCAATTGAAAACAAAGCCCTATACCAAGTTCAAACAGCAAGTAATTTTTTATAGGAAAACCCAATGGTTGCATCAATTTATATTATTTTTGTTACTTACTCGGAGTTCTCACACAGGTCATCATCAGTGATTAATCACTGGTATAAACCGGTGGTCTTCCCTGGAGTCTGAGTGACAACAGGTCTCCCCAGATTTCCAGTACTCTTCACCACTTTCGATAACTAGTGCAAATGATTTTGCGTTATCGCAACAGCCGCTTACCGTTGATTTCTCGCTGGCAACGACCATTGGTCTTCTATGGGATTTGGGTGGAATTGACCCTTCACAATTAATGCTTCCCTCAATAATATCCTGGTGTCTCCACTCGTGCCGGACATTAATAAAAATCAGTATTTTATTTTATTCACAACTTGAAAATTATAGAAAACTCTATATAAAGTTAGGTATGTGTAGATGTTGATATATTCTTTTAAAATTCACTTCTAAACTAATTACCCGATCATTATGTATTTTTGAACACAACTGCAATGTGTAAAGCTGGGTAATGTGGGCTACATTTAGTTTAATTTAGGTTAATGCAAAGAGAGGGTGGAAGCACTTCGTGAAAATTCAGATACCCTCGATTTTTGTAAAAAATTTAAAATAGATGTTAGACATTAATTAAAAAATATTCCCCAAATTTCAGTTTCTTTAGAGTATTTTGAAAGATTATTGAGGGCATAATATGGGCACAACTTCCCATTTGAAAATTAAAGTATTTCAGATTTGCATTGAATTTGATCCATAGGAATTAGACATCAACAAAGCAAGATTTCCTGAATTTGAATTTAAGAAACCTTAAACTTGAGCCTTAAATTTTAGACATTTTCTTGAATCATATTATGGATTTTGATAAAAATTGGAATCAGGATTCTAGGCATAAGCTTTAGTAGCATTATGTCTTGAGTCCAACCTTTATAAGGGGCATAACATTTATGCAAAACTATTCTGTTCGGTGAATTAATTTTACCCGTCCTGGGATGGGTATTCTACTAGTTAAAATATAAGAATAAGAAAATTAATATGGGTGTCAGGGCTGGGGACGGGAGTACACCGCACTTCTCATTCATTCTCGGGCAACACCGGTATATCTACTTGTCTTATATATATATATATATATATATATATATATATATATATATATATATATATATATATATATATATATATATATATATATTGCAAGCAAAAAGGAAATGTTCTTCGTAGTAATGTGGTTAGATGTGCCGTGAAAGTCACTTCACGTTTTATCCTAGGTTTCACGGGCTAAATGTAGTTCGGTGCTACGATGGACTTCATGAGTTATGATTGGTTGCTCTGCCAGTCCTAATACGCTCATCCCGTATTTAAAAGAACCCTCAGAACTTTCGTGTTCACACAGCTATGTGGAGAACTTGGGTAAGTGGTCGGTTCTAACTAGCCGTGAATGATAATAAATATTTATTTGCACACAATACTATGAAGCACAAAAAAATCTTGTTGGGTAGAATTTGACTTGCACTAAATCTTTGTTATAGGAACTTTGAAATTTGCTTCGTGCTTTGTCTCGTAGATGAGGTCGAATTTGGAAACAAATCTTAGTCTGGTAGCTCTTTCAGTGTGTATCTCAGATTGGCCGACTGCCATTTTGGACTAACCAGTGGTCTTCTCCGACTCAGTTCTCTAAGTGTTCTTTTACTGAGTACTTTTCACTTGAGATTAGTTTTGTGATTCCCTAACTAATTACAAGTTGTGTCACATGTTTTGCTTTATTATGATTGGTGAAGCAATCAGAGTCCTTGTTTCACCTAAAACGGATGAACCTTAATTCTGAGATCCAATATCGGGTCTGGGTCTTATTTCAAAATTAGCACGCCTTAGTATTTAGTGACAGGTGATTATATTCAACAGTCATAGTAAGTGTACCATCCTGATCTTTTTAATTTGCCAACATATTATTTTATCTGAAAATAATTTCTTTATAATTTACTTATATGTTTACTCCAAACAAATAATTTTCTCCCGTTGTCGAATTTCAAATTGCAAAACAATCCGGTTTGAGTACTTTTATCTGTCATCTCTCAAAATTACGATTTAATTATGACCTTTTTATCTTTATTTATTTATAATCAAGGCAGGTGCTCTTGGGTGGTCGCCAACATAAGAATATGACATGTTTTTATTAAATTGTTTGTGTAAATAATATTTGGCAATATTTTGCCTCAACAGAATTTGCTGACCTACAATTTCGTTTAGTTAATTAAACTCATTTAACTAATTAAAATTGCACCAATAAACTCCTCATCGTGTCACAATAAAGCATTTAAAATGTTTTATTAGAAATCCTCCAGTAAAAAAATTACTAGCACCGACCACATTTACAAAAATATAACACCGTAAATGTACGAATGAAAACTACTTTAAGGCAAGTCGCGATAGAAAATGATATTAAATAAAATCAGAAATTTAAATATAAAAAAATTAAAGAAATGTATTGAGAGCTTTAGATACAAGCTGTCTCTAAAAATATTATTTTGTTTGTGTCACACCTTCATGCTATTATCTCTTTGTAAATGTGGTCACTGAGTTTCGACTATTGATACAATACGACGAACTACGTCCTTGAAATTAGAGCGAGAAAAGTATAAAGTATAAATAAGTTATATTAACATTCATTTATTAATTAATACTGTAAATTTCATTAAGATCAGATAATTCTCTGATTTTTGGTGGATTTTTTTTCGATATTTTTTTTCGATATTTTTTTCGATATTAATGTTTAAGTTATAAAAAAATTTTTAAATGTACTTTCACTTACAGTGCCCCTTTTTCTTTCTTCTTTTTCAGTCTTGCTTTTATTTTTGTTTCGTTCGTTAATATCTCCGCCAAGGAGGTTATGTTTTCGGTCGAATTTGTCACTATGTTTTTTGTATACAGCCTAGCGTCCACATCGCTTGACCAAGTGTCAAAATATCGACCATGGTATTACTTAGAACTGATTTAATTTGAGGAAAATCGAGGTTAAATGTCAAGATAAAGTCACTGAAGAGGTAAAAGTCAGACTTTTTGGCGATAACTTCAGTTTTGTTAATCGGAGAGACTCCCTACCATATAGTAGCCAATGAAGCCTCGCATCTGATATTACTTTGACCTTGAAATGATCGGTCAAGTTTGACATTGTGACGGAATCCAAACTTCGTTATAACAGTAAGTATTGTTCAATACTTTTGCGTAAGTTTTTTTTCGAAATTCGTCGTAGTTATTTGTAATCTTTTTTTACTTCAGTTCTTCGCATCCTTGTCGCCAATGTTGTAACCTTCGAAAGGCATACAGTTAACAAGCTAGTAATGCAGCTAGAAAATGAATAGCCAAAGCGATATTGTAATGAAAAGAATGAAAGTTTTATTGTCATAGAGGGTACAATAAAGGAGAGATAAACCATAGTGAGGAATTACTACGGTCCGCTTTATTTTACCACCTTCCCACGACAGGAAGGTGTAGCATTAGGTCGGAATGGGGGGAGAAAATCCAGGCTGACCTCTAAAAATAGCCTGGGTAGCCTCGTCGGCATTTACCGAAAGTCGCACTTCAGGCAATTGATAATAAACCAACCCTTTCCCAAAGAGGGAAGGTAAAGACTGGAAGGGTGGACCCCTAGGACTACCCAAGACATATACCTCAGTCCGACAGACAAAACACCACCGTAATTGCCAGTGTGTTTGGGACTGATTGTTGAGAACTTTCTCGGCTGGTATTTAGGATGAAGAATCATCTGACGGATTTCGCCGTCAAAACAATTTTCTTCGCTGCGACAAACGGAATCCGCACTAAGGTCCAAAGTATGTTCGGTGCGGTACTATTGAATATATAATAATATATGGGAAAGTCCACATAGGTAAAAAAAAAGTGGGGGGTTAAAGGTATCCTATTACAACAATAACCACTATGCAAATTTTCAACCTGATCAGAGAAATAGTTTTTTTGAGTTACCAACGTTTCCATAACATAACTTCGGGAATACTTCATACAATATGAAGAAGTAAGACCCAGATAAGATTTTGGCCCATCGTTACGTTGTCAGGCGAAGACTTATATTCTTATTGCTAACATATTGAAAGTGTTATTTTATTTGTGTATTGTCCTTCGTGTCAAAACTGATTTTTTAATTTATTTTTTGTTTTCTTTCAGGCGCTTAAATGATAATCTCCTGACGGATATACCAGACTTGCTTTTTGCAAATATGCCCAAATTGTATCGCTTGTGAGTATACAATATTTGATATATTGCCCTCTGTAAAAAAAAAAAACGTTTTTGATACTAGAATTACTCCGGTTTAACACTCAACACTGCACATGAATATAGCGATCATTCATTTAACTAATTTCTGAATATCTATGATTAGCTGCTCCTAGCCGACGTTTCCTGGGAGTCTTTTCACGGATCAAATGGAGTTAAGACACCCGAGAATGAGTAGCGACCAAAAGGACACATTTTGTTTTAACACAATTTTTTTTAGTAACGTTTACTTCCGATTGAATCATAAAGAAACCAACACGCACATTTATAACTATGCTTTCGCAGATTTTTTGTATTTAAAATGAAAGCGTTAGAGTTACAAACTGTTTACTATTTAAAAAAATTAAAAGATATATTTACAAAACGTTTTATTAACAGCCTAAAAATACATAGTTTTATTAACAAGCATGTTTTGTTGTACGCACATTTTAATCAAAACAATATTTCGTTTGTTTACATATTTGGCTTAAATAAAAGGTTTTGTAAATAAAACTGTTGTTTTTTTTAATTAAAATTGTGCGTATATTAAAAAGTGCTTGTAAATAAAACGATTTTATGTTAGGCTATTAATGAAACTTTTTGTAAATACCCCCCTTTTTTAAATAGTAACACTTTTTGTAAATAAAACCTTTTTTTAATTAAAAAAAATAATCTGCAATAGCAAAGTTATAAATGTGCATATTGCTTCGTTTATGACTAAACCGCAAGTAAAAAGAGATCGGTGTAAAGACAAAATGTGTCATTTTGGTCTTTGCACATTATGGGGTTCCTCAAATCCATTTGATCTTTTTTTTACTTTCATTTTTGTGTGCCTTTTTTTAATTACTTTTAAATAATGCGTTCGTAAATCTTTACCATTTTAAATGTCATACGTTATTTACGTGAACGAAATCCGAATTTATGGGTATATTTTTTCTATAATAAATATTCATGGCCTTCGAGTTAGAATCGACTCGTGTCTTAATTATGGCAACGATCTGTACTTAGACTAGTATCTGGATCACGATTTATGTGACTAAAAGGTGCAGAAACTTATCTGTAATTTGATTCGGCCCACTGTTTCTTCTTTCTGTACCCTCCCTCTCACGGACTTGATGTGGCTAGTCTCAGTCTTTTCTATAAATACTATTATAACATGTGTTATTCGGAATTGCGTTTTCTATTCCCTGCTTCCTTTGTTCCAGCTCGTTTGACTCGTTGGTCTAGTGGTCTCCGTCAATTCGTTGTTTTGATACCTCATTGTAATATAGCTTCCTATTCCAGTAGCTTCTTTCCAAGAACTTTAGGGTTGTTAAACTCTATTCTTGCTGACTGTTTTCATCATACCTATAGCCTTGGTCTTTTCAAGACTAAGGCTAATCGGCATCTCCTGTTTTTCCGATAATCATATTTCGTGCTTGTTAGCTCCTTACATCAAGTGGCGTCATGCCTTGTCTGGAGCGATTTCCATTAAAAGAAAAGAATTTGGAGTAATTCTTCACGGTTTTGTCAATTTTTTTACATTTTTGTTCCAATCCGGAGTGCCCCTTTTTGGAGGCTGGAATTTCCCTCGATTAAAAACTGAATTTGTTTCTAACTTTGGCCCCATGGGAAGGCAAATAAATAGAAATACTGTGTATATTTTTTATTTGGTAATTTATTTTGTATTTTCTTCGGTTGTGTACGTTTTAGCATCCCCATATTTGTTCTGTTCTCTGCTAAAGGAGAACTCCTACACTACTTGGGGTATTGTTTTTTTTTTGGGGGGGGGGGGCGGTCCCAATCTGAAGTGCCCGTTAGTTTATAATATATGGAAAATCCAGATTCTCAAAGGATCTGGATTTTCCATATATTATAAACTAACCTTGTCTCTAACTTTGCCTTCGTTGGGAGGCAAGTAAAGATAGAAAAAGTTTTATTTTTTTAAGAAATAAAACTAAAAGAAGAGTGATTTTTTTTTGTAATTTATTTATTTTCTCTATATAACTAAAATGAACGTACGTGTGTCCGGTCGCTTCAATAATCACATATGCAAATTAATTTTTATGAGCAAAGAAGGTAAGCTTAATTTTAATAATAACTGATGATAATAAAGGAAAGAATAATCACTTATGCGAATTTGATTCTTATTAACAAAGAATAATAAGTGATAACAAATAAAGGAAAACAAGTTTTTCACTCAAATTTTTCACATTTTTTGTGTCTATTAAAAAGACAAAAAATGATTCCCTTGTTCTTAATAGTTTTGTGACTAAAATAGGAATTAATCGATGATATTTAAAGATTCAGGAGAGAAGAGAGCGAATTAGGTTATTTTAAGTAAAATTTATCTCGTGTATATTTTCCAGACACTATGTATAGATGAGATTACGACGCAGTTTCAGAGCCGTCTTTCTGTAACATACTATTCTGTACTTCTGTAAATACACACTCTTGTAAATATACCACAGTGTTGTCTTATTTATTATAGGTCCGTAAAGGTCACAACAATTGCATCATCCACAAATATGCTCATGGTATAATGGATAAGCATGGCAACAGACTAGTAGAAATAAGGACACAAACACATCATTAAAGCTGAACCGATACGTTCGACCATATTCATTTAGTAAAATTGATCTTCATTAAGCACAACTCAACATTTTATACAATGAAGCCATGTTAGAACATCCCAGGAGGGAAGTGGATGTAAGAGGAGTGAAGGGAAATAGAAGTTGTTTGTTGTGGGTTAAGTAAGCGAGGAGAGGAGAAGGTGGAGATGTAAGGCTGGGGAAGAGTAGGGTGTATGTAGTGGGGTGAGACATATGCATGAGGGCGGAGTTGGTGAAGTTGTAAGCGAAGAAGGGGGGGATTAGAAGTGTTAGGAAAAATAAAAACACGTGGTGGAAAGAAAAATAGATAAAGTTCAAAATAAAATTAAAAATATGGGCATTATTTTATTTCAAACTTTATTTTCACTCTGTCAGTTTGACTCTGGGGTAAATTAAAGTTCTCCCTCTCGGGTGATACACTGATTTCAACGCTACTCTAACACTGAGTAGGCATCAGCAAATTCAAGCCGTCCAAAGCGACTAAAGACGCAAGCATCAGCAGGCAAGGTTTTGGCCTCCGTATTTTAGGATGTGCAAGGTATTTTGTTCATCAATTACCTTGAGAAATAAAGACCCATCAATAGCGAATATTATATAGCATGCGTTTGACGGAAGAAATCGCCATAACATGGCCACAAATGAAGAAGAAAGTGCCGTTTTACTAAGACAATGCACCGTGTCAGAAGTCGATCGTAAGGATGACAAAATTACATGAATTGCTTCCGCACGCTCCATATTCTACGGATTTCGCACCCAGCTACTCTTGTCTTTCTGTAAACCTCAAAAAGAATGTTCCAAGAAAAGACACTTGGCTCCGATGAAGATGTGATATCGGAAACTGGGGCGTATTTTGAGGCCAAAGGCAGATTGTTCTACAAAAATGGCAACGAATTGTTAGAGAAACGTTGGAATCGTTGTATTACCTTAGAAGAAGACTATGTTGATGAATAAAGTCGAATTTTGCCATAAAGTTATTGTTTTATTAGTTAGGCCCAAAACTTATTGAGTGGTGTGTTAGGTTTACATCAAATATTCTCTATCGAATTCTTACAAACAACCAGTGCACTCGTATGAAAATATTGATTTCTTGTCAGTGGGTTATTTCGTACGCGGGATAGTTGAAATAAAGCCTCGCCACAAAAATATCTTTTCTGACGTTACATTGCAGAAAAGCTGATAAACACATTCAAGTTTACAACAATAAAAAAAAAAGTAATGGCGTCGAGAAGTAATACTTCCTTTCCTTTTTTATTTTACCGGAAGTGAATAAAGTGAACGTGTTGAAAGAATGGAAATGCGCGAAAGGGATTATTATTCAACCGGAAATCAGGGATCAAAACGGAACGCCAGGAAGAAAAGAATAATGCCGAAACGAAGGAACAACATCAAAGGCAAATAAATGAAAAGAAATCAACTCGAATAAAAGACAGAAATAAATTAACATATTTTATTGATTGACAAGTCGTTTACCATAAACATCTGAGATTCCTCATTCTATTCCTGAGCCGATGGGTGGGCATCCAGGAAGTGTGGCTGCGACCGTTATCCTTCAGTAAACACTTTTAAAATGGAGACCTTTTAACTTCACTGTTAGATAAACGCCGAATTACGTTACTTTTTATCGGTATCTATTATTATAATAAATGTGAGTAAATCAACGTTTGTTTCGCTAAGGCTTTTTCCCTATATACTTTAACTAATGGAACACTCGTCCCAGGACGGGTAAAATCAATTCCCCAAACAGAACAGTTTTGCACCACTTTTATGTCCCCTTATGAAGATTAAAATCAAGATATAATAATACTAAATATCATTTCTAGAATCCTTGTTCCAATTTTTATCAAAATCGATTACCTTATATTGATTTTAGAAAATGTCTAAGATTTAAACCTCAATCTTAAGCGGTCTTTCGAAGAAATTAACATTCAGGGAATCTTGATTAATTGGTGTCTAATTAATGACTATGGATCAAATTGACTGAAAATCTTAAGTATTTGAATTGAGCCCATATTATGACCTCTAAAAAGCTTTTTAAATACCACAAAGAAACTGAAAATCGGGGAGTATTTATTAATTGATGTCTAATACCTATTGTTAAAATTTCATAAAAATCGGAGGCATAATCTGAATTCTAACGAAGGCCTTCCATCTACTCTTTACCCCCTTTGCGGAAAACTAAATTTAAGTAAATATAGCCCACATTTGGATCCCTTACTCCTAGCAGCTGTGTTCCAAAATTCGATGATGATCAGTTAATTAGTTTAGAAGTGTACTTTACATAAATGGAGATATAAATTTTAAATATTTATTTGAATATATTTTTCTCTTCAAGATATGAACAGATTGGTGTTCTTATACAAACTAGTGGGACCCGTGGAAATTCTACGCTTGTTTTCTTCATCTATCTGCATAATTTACTTTTTATGATAATATTTCGTTTGAAATAATACATTTATGTAAGGTTTGATAATATTAAGCAAAAATCGTCTCTTTCTTCTACCATTGAAATAATTGCCATTGTCAGTTAAATATTCTTAAAATAAATAAAACGAATATGTCTTTCTGTACTTATTTAAAATTGTAACAATCTATATCTTTTTAAGACAATAAATATTCTTACCATAAAAAATAATTGTAATCAGTTAAATATTTTCGTTTGAATAAATAAAACGAAAGTTTTAACTATTTTATTTAATTTAGTTACAATTTAGATCGTTTTTTTTTTAAATACTCTCTCCCTTCTTACAGTAAAAATAATTGTCAGTTAAATATTTTCGTTTAAATAAATAAAACGAAAGTTTTAACTATTTTATTAAATTTATCTATTGTTACAATTCAGATCGTTTTAAAATAAATACACTTTCCCTTCTTACCGTGAAAATAATTGTCAGCTAAATATTCTTTAAAAAAAAACGAATCTTAATTTTTTTAAATACTTTTTTTGCGATGCATCTTTGGCGATCGGATCTTTAAAAAAGTGGAGATGGGTGATAACATGCGTACGAACATGAAATTGCCTAAGCATATTATTATAAAGATTAAAAGTTTTTAAGTTTAAAATTCTTATAATTTCTTAAATTCTGCACCCCTTTCCCCAACAAGCTAATGCCTTGAGCCGACGTCGACAAATGAAACAATGGCGCTATTTGAAAAATCATATTTTCACCTCATAATACATCACATTGTTCGTGTGTATCTTCCTTTCCGGCAATATTTACCCTCTAATGTAAAGGTGGCTGTGTCGTTTCCTGAAGCCGGTGTCTTGACTTTCTCAATAGGGTCATGTTTTATAGCGCTGTGTGCTGACCCAGAACAAATCCGGTTCCCTGTGCCTATATCAATTCGCTCTTCACGCTTCACCTGCCGTGGACGATAGCGCGTTTAACTGGGAGAATTTCCCCGGTAAACCCAGACGCTCCCTCCTTTTCCATTAGTCTGCACTCACCGTCAAGAAAAGAGGGGGAGGGGGTGTTACGTTCGACTTTGATAAGTCGAGAACATTCGGTACACACCGCTGTGTCCGTTCTTGTCAGAAAATATAATTGTTTTTGTTTGTTTTTTTGTTTGTTTTTTTTTGTTTTTGTTTTTTTGAAAAATAGAAAAAATGGTTTCTTAAATACTGATCATGAGAGGAGGAGGGGCTGCCAGCCGCTAGCGTTACCCATCACCACGGCCAACGAGACCGGCTACAAGAGCCACTCCGTTTCGCGAGGCTCTTATTTATTTGTAAGAATCTTCCAGTTCATTTTAGAGATCAAAAACAGTCCCCGATTTGGTCAGAACACAGAATGCGCAATGTTTTATAGAAAAATTCTAATTATTCTAGTATTCTGATTATTTTAGATATTCTAGTAATTTGGTTATTTTGGATATTCTGGTATTTTGGATATTCTGGTATTTTGGATATTCTGGTATTTTTGGTTATTCTGATATTTTGGTTATTCTTGCATTTGGGATATTTTGGTATTTGGGTTATTCTAGTATTTTTGTTATTCTGTTTTTGTTTTTCGTTATTCTAGTATATTTGGTTATTCTCATATTTTAGTTATTTTAGACATTCTGGTATTTTGGTTATTCTGGTATTTTGGTTATTCTGTGACAATTATTGAAATAATTTTCGATAAATCTATACCCTGTAACCCCTAACAGACACATGTAATTCAAAATGTCTTCCTCGGCCAAAATTCATATATTTTAGTCGAGAAATACACTCTCTATGATATAAAGTTGGTTATGTATACATGTTTATATAGTTCTATGTAGAGGATTCACTCCTAAACTAATTAACCTATCATTATGAATTTTAGAACACTGCTGCTAGGCATAAGAATGTGTAATATAGGCTATATTTAGTTTAATTTAGTTTTATGCAAAAGGGGACAAAGAGCGAGCAGAAATCCATTGGTAAAAATTCAGATAGTTCCGATTTTTGTGAAATTTTAGCAATAGGTATTAGACATCAATCAATAAATATTCTACAAATTTCAGTTTCATTCGAGTATTTTATGGACTATTTAGGGGACATAATATGAGAACTACTTACTATTCAAAAATTCAAATATTTCAGATGTTTATTGACTAACTAAGCAACATTTTTTTGAATTTCAATTTCTTAAGACCTTTTAAGCTTGAGCCTTAAATTTGAGATATTTTAAACATTTTCTTGAATCAAAGTCACGTAATGGATTTTGAATAAAATTAGAATAGGGTTTCTAGATATAAGGTTTAGTAGCATTATATTTTGATTTTATTCTTCGTAAGGAGACATAAAAATGGTGCAAAACTATTTCGTACGAGGGCTTAATTATACCCATCCCGGAACGAGTATTCTTCTCATATATATTAAATTATTATTACCTAAGCATAGCCAGCGTTTCAAGCATATTGCTATCATCAGTGTCAGAAGTGATGAAACTCAGTTCACAGAGTCAGCATAGACTTTGCGAGCTATCGCTCTATCCCCACGGCCACCTAGAATTACCACGTGATTAAAGGGAAATTAAGTTCTATTTGTGCCTTGTGAAAGCGGGCAGCAGATAATAGACAATCGAGAGGGTTCAACGAACTTTTTCGGAACTTTGCATAAAGCTTAGTGTCAGTCTATTTTTAACATCCCCCGGAAAGTAGCTTTATAACAATATTGATAAATAAATATTATATATATATATATATATATATATATATATATATATATATATATATATATATATAATCACGGCAAGGAACTTTCCTTTCTCTCACTTTACTAAAAAAACAAACGGAACTTCCATGAACAAAGTTTATTTCTTAGAACATCCGATCTGTGGAACAAAATACCCCTAGGCTGCTTCGCAACCGACTACAACATGGTCGTCTTCAAGTCTAATTTTAACAAATACTTGTTTAGCCGATAGTTAATTATTCTTCAGTAATCTTCTGCCCATTTCACCCGTTGTTTCCAATCCTTTAGTGGTAGCGATCATCGTCCAGCTGACGATCTCTTAAACCCTTATCCTTATGGCCCCTGGATCTTGATAGGTGATGAACCATCAGTAAATATATATATATATATATATATATATATATATATATATATAGAGAGAGAGAGAGAGAGAGAGAGAGAGAGAGAGAGATTTAGTATCATTTTTTAAATTTGTCTATAGAAACCTTTTATGTCTATATGTGTATACATGTTTCAGCTATATCCTTATTAGGCTAAGCTTCCCAAAGGAAACCTATTAAGGCTGTAGCTAAAATATGTATGAGCATATGTAGCCAAAATGTTTGTATAACTAAATATATATATATATATATATATATATATATATATATATATATATATATTGCTCTACTCGTTATCATATAAATACGGTATGGATTCAAAGGATTCTTTAATGAATTTCTATGAACAAACTTCGATCTATCTATTATTATAGCAAATGTGTTTACGTTTGTTTCATTTAGACTTTTCCTATATACTTTAATAGCACACTATACAATCTAAATATACTTTAAATCTGGGATTGAGTTATGTTTGAAAAAATGTTGAAATTGTATCAATTAGCCGTGATTTATAATTAACTGAACAAGTCACTCAATTCCTCTCGCCCCTCTCACTCTATTTTGATTCAACCCCTCTCTAATATTTCTTACTGTCTTTGTGAACATGTAGAGAAAGAGTGACTCTGTTCTTAAGTGTCGTCATCTGAGTTACAGCCATGTATTTACACACATCAGATACAAAGTTAAATGGCAAAGTATAAAGTATTTTACTTCTATATTAGAATAATAATAATAATAATAATAATAATAATAATAATAATAATAATAATAATAATAATAATAATAATAATAATAATAATAATAATAATAATGACTATGCACAATGCATTGCACCCAAAAGACGACACGGACAGACTCTACGTGAAAAGAAATGAAGGAGGTAGAGGACTGGTAAGTATAGAAGACTGTGTGGAAGACACCAAAAAAGAGCTGGAGAAATATGTAACCCAGAACACGGAAAGACTGATCACCACAGCAAGAGACACCAGCCCAACAAACAACCCCGGAAGCACTGAACCCAGAAACAAAAAGACAAGAAAGGAAAAGTGGGAAGAAAAACAACTACATGGACGCTTTATAAGACTCACAAGCGATGAAGCCAATGAAAACAGCTGGGCATGGCTAAGAAAAGGAAACCTGAACAGAGAAACGGAATCTCTGCTGACGGCCGCACAGAACAATGCGATTAGGACAAACTTTATTAAAGCAAAAATAGATAAAACCCAGGAAAACAGCAAATGCAGATTGTGTGGACAAAGAGACGAAACGATAAATCATATAATAAGTGAATGCAGCAAGCTAGCACAAAGGGAATACAAGAACAGACATGACAGCATGGGGAAAGAAGTACACCGGGAAATGTGCAAACAACTGAATTTCGAATATGCAAGAAAACGGTACAAACACAAACCAGAAACGGTACTAGAAAACGAAAAACACAAAATCATATGGGATATGAATGTACAAACAGACAAACCCATAACAGCAAGGAGACCGGATATGATAATAATCAACAAGAAAGAAAAATCCTGCAAAATCGTGGACTTTGCCGTTCCAGCAGACCACAGAGTGAAGATCAAAGAGACGGAAAAGAGAAGCAAATATACTGAACTTGCCAGAGAATTGAAAGGAATATGGAACATGAAGAAAGTCAGTATAACACCAATAATCATAGGAGCACTAGGAACAGTCCCCAAAAACATGGAGAAAAGACTAGAAGAAATAGGAATCAAAGGGATAACTGAGACCATACAAAGGACAGTAATGATCAAAACAGCTACAATCCTGAGAAATGTCCTCGAATGCGGAAACCAACCCACATAAGCAACGAATGGAGAACAAACACATGGAAGCACAAAACAACAAAACCGGGGAAAATACAACCGAACAAGAGAGGCGCAAGCATAGGCTGACGCCACGAAAATTATGGACAGAGGGTCGAGGAGGGAAAGCGCAAAACCAGACCTCCACTGGAAGAGCGCGGACAGCTCTGGGACCTTGGGAAGGCTTGTTGCCACTCGGGCCCCAGAGGGGACCAATGGCCCTTATCAGCGGGAAATCGTTGGTAGGTGGCTGTTGCGATTACCGCAAGGTCATCAGCGGTGATGAACGAAAAGAGGTGGAGCATACTGGAGGCCTGAGGAGACTTGTTGTCACTCAGACTCCAGGGAATACCACAGGTTGTCGGCAGTGGGTGACCACTGACGATGACCAGTGTGATAACTCCTAGTGAGTAAATAATAATAATAATAATATGGAAATGAAAAGCCTCACTATTTTTAGTTATGTAAGAAGAATGTCTCAAAAGATATTTCATCGTTTATGATTTTTAGAATGACATTAAAGTAGAAGTGTAATAGTGGTAGTAGCTGTGACCCAACGGGTTACGGCTACGTCTAGTGTGTGTGCAATATATATATATATATATATATATATATATATATATATATATATATATATATATAAATGGATAATACAAAGATCAAGAACTATATTAGATCCTATCGTGATACGGTGAAGCTCAATATAGTGGATAGAGCATTTATAGATGGATAATGAAGTTATGAAGTGAATAAAATTTGCATATTGGTCAGATTTTCTGACGATAAGAGCGCTATTTTTTTAAAGTCATGGTTTAAAGATATTTTGTATTCTTTGTTTGAACACTTAATGAGTTAATAAACGTGAAATCTATACAAATTTGATCCACTTCATCACTTTATTATCTATATGGTATTAACACAGCATGATGTCACTAGCTTTAAATGCATCGTTCCTTTACTTAAAAAAGTAGAACGCTCTCAGACGTTAAGTGTTAAAATTATCACAGTTTATTCGCTATTTAAAATTGGCCGTGTGGTTAAGGCGTCGGGTTTGAGTTGCAAAATACTCGTAATCTGGGGTTTCGAATCGCATGACTGGTAGTGAATAGTCATATCTCTATGCTGATGAGTCCCGATTATTAAGGACGAAACTATACCTACATAGATAATAAACAACAATAAATATTATATATATATATATATATATATATATATATATATATATATATATATAAGAATAAGGTGGACGGAAACTAAGGAGGGGTTCCTCCTCCAGGAGTGATCAAAGCACCTCATGGTGATGGTGTATAGTGATCAAAGCACCTCATGGTGATGGTATATATATATATATATATATATATATATATATATATATATATATATATATATATATATACACCATCACCATGAGGTGCTTTGATCACTCCTGGAGGAGGAACCCCTCCTTAGTTTCCGTCCACCTTATTCGTGACTGTCATTCAGGAGGTTTGCCAAGTCGCCACGCTAGGCACTACTGGTTGGCGACGCTATTTTCCAATAGCTAGGTGTATAAATAAATATAATAGAATGGGCAAGTTCTTACAAGCACTTTTTCCCCATTTAAATTTGAAAATCAAGCAAAACACCGTTGAAAAAGCTTTTTTGGTGTATTTTCAAATTTAACTTTAAAAAAGGGTGATTTTTAGGAACTTGGCCATTCTATTATAATTATTGTCAGGCCACGCGCTCAAGTTCTGAGTAAAGATGCTCATAAAGATTATATCAAGGGAATCAAGGCGAATACAAGTGTGTTTACGGACATTACAAAAATTAGGTAACTATTACTAATGCATGACAGAAATATCCAAAATGTCTTCGAGGAAAGGTTTTATATCCGGAAAATTTAAGACAAAAGTGGAAACAAAAATTATGAAGATATTTGCACCTTATAAGTGGCTTTCAACGGTTTTCTGCTTGGTTTTCAAATTTATATATATATATACAGGGTGGGCAAAAATAAGGGTCCTATTTTTAAAAATTCATAACTTTTTTATTTATTGATTTTTTTTTTTTTTTTTTTTTTTTTTTAGAATAAGTAAAGGACCCCTTCCGAAGCAAGCATGAGCCGTATTAGCCCTAAGGAACGTACTCTCATTTAGAAAACATTATTTTTGCTTAAAAAACTCAAAACAGTGTAAAAAACAATACTTTAGTTTTTGTAAGTTTTAAGAAGTGTTTTTCGGCTAAAATTTGTTTTGTTTATTTCAAAAAATCTCGGAAGGGTCAGTCTACACACACATAAAGTTTGGTGAGTTTAACTTTTATTTTGTGGAAGTTATTCAAATTCAAGTTATTCAAATTTAAAGATAGGACCCTTATTTTGGCCCACCCATGTATATATATATATATATATATATATATATATATATATATATATATACACACACACATTTGGGAAAGTTCATTTTTTAAGCATCTTTTGAATTTTAACATAAAGATAGAGACAAAATGCCTTAAAATGTATAACTACCAGCGACCATGCGCGATCAAGTTCTATTTAAAACAGACATTTGCACCGTTAGTCCATATCATCGGACGAGACACTTCTACAAGACCAAGAAGGATATTACGAAAAAAAAAGGTTGATACCTATTTTTGTCTAAGCTCTGTCGAGGCTTGTTTTATCAAGCGAAATAATAGATTTAAAAAATCAAGATGAAGAGAAAAAAAAGGAAGGTATTTTGAAATATTTTGATTTTGATTTAATAAAAATATCTGCATCTAACACATGGTTTCTTTGAAGGCATTTTGCCTCTATCTTTATGTTATATATATATATATATATATATATATATATATATATATATATATATATATAATCACCCTCTCTAAGTGTCTATTTGAACATCGTTCTCATTTTACGATGTTTTACATTCTCGCTTCTGTTACGCTCTCCTTGTTTATTAACAGTTGTTAAAAGTAATAAAGAAGGGAAAGAATAAAAAGATTCAAATAGTCCATGATAAACAAATAAGAATGTCACCACAAACAGTAATACTCTTTCACCCGTGGGTGTAAAAGTAAAGAAAAGATGGTGATGGTGATGCAGCAAGAGACTATTTTTTTTAATTTTGTCTTTTTTATTTTTATATAAAACCGGCTTTAAACCCTCACTTTTCCCGATTCAAACCATCTAACCCGAGCTCAATGGGTGATCCAACGGGTCTTTTTTCGTCTAGTCTTTGTTTACATGTGTAAGAGTCGCCGTCGGTCTATCTGTAGCGCTTAAGTCTGAAATAGCATTTTGGCGGGTCTCTAACGCTTAAGTTTAAATTTAAAAAAAACAACATTCACAGCAAGAACTCGCCTAACTACAACTACAGCAATGAATTTTCTTTACTCCCCCTCTGTACCCAAAACTAAACAGAACTTCCATGAACAAAATTTCTTTCATAGAACATTATATCTGTGGAACAGACAACCACGAGACTGCTTCCCAACCAACTACAACATGGTCGGCTTCAATTCTAATGTAAACAAATACTTGCTGTGCAGTACTCTTTAATAATTAATTCCTCTTAATTAATCTTCTGCCCATTCCACTCATTGTTTCTAATCCTCTCGGGGTGACGATCATCGTCCCCTGGGCCTTGATAAGTGGTGATCTATTAATAAATTTAAAAAAAACATTTTCATCACTAAACGCGCAGATCAAATGGGCGCGTCGTATTTTTTTACCTTTTGAATGTTGAGGGTCCAGTGCACTAATATCTATGACGTCATGCAATATATTGCGCATTCATGTACGGAATATTTCATAAAGTTGTCGCTTCAAGGCAATCCGGTTCCTGCCATTCCTTCGTCTACACATGTGTTTCTTCTTCATAGAAAATGCCTTCTTGTGCGTGAAGGAATGGTAACTTCGCTTTTCATATGAGCAACTGGATTTTTTTTGCAGAGCTATTCCCTTTACCAAACTTATAGATGGAATGCTTTTATGTTAGGCTGTATATTTATCAAGGTGTCAATTTATGTATGCACTCTGCAACGCTGCTGAGAGAAGAAAACAATATAAATATACCGCAGAAAAAAAGAACGCGATATTACCTAAGAACACTATACTTCTTCCATTAGTCCAAGAGCAGCAGGCCAATAAAAGAGACAAAACCCGGAACTAAATGCGAATGTTAGATTATACGTTATTTTATTTCACAGCTCATGTATTAAACATATATTTCAAACATATCCATCATTAGAACGAAAGGCTAAGACTGGTACACTACCAGAATCGATTCCAGACACTGTATTTAATCTGCGTTATCTGAGTGGATACATATTGTCAGGTAAGGGGGGGGGGGGCTTGGAGAAGAAGAATTAAAAATATAGTCATGCTTACAATTCTATCAAGTATTTTAATATTTTACTGAATACTAGATGTTAGAATATACGTTATTTTAATTCACAGCTCATGTATTAAACATATATTCCAAACATATCCATCATCAGAATGAGAGGCTATGACCAAAAATACGGCTAACACATTTATTACAGTTGACAATTATGAAAGACAAGCAACGTATATTATACAAAACAATAAAAGGTTAGTTCTTACTCTCCTTTTAAGATAGGAACGTCGTTTACCGGGGAATCCCATATATTCTTTATGCTGTGGGAGCCTCGTGAGAGAGGTCCGACGGCGATGAATTATTAATACTCTCTGGCCCCTTTCGGGCACAATCAAGGGGAAACAGCTCGACCGTGCCCCGGACCGGTGCACTGCCAGAATCGGTTCTCTACACTTCAAAATAGTTCCATAATATAGTAAAAGGAAATCCGGAAGTTTCCACCTTGGAATTTTCTAATATGGCGTCTAAGATTTCCGCCGGCACATTCGTTATAATGCTTGTTACATTAACATTAACTGTTAATAGCTGTAATTACCCGGCGTTGTCAGGTAGTGTTTTTTTTTCTAGAAATTTGTTTTTTTGTTCTGTTTTTTTTTTTTTTTTTTGTATTTCTAAACTATGCTTTTTAAAAAGTTATTTATAACAATTTTTTTGCATTATTTTGATTATTCCGACTACTGTTCTCATCTTGGATGTTATTCTCACAACGTTTCGTCCGACATTATTCAGGTGCGTCTCGTCGAACTCTGATATCTGTACGGAATTTCAAATGGAACCCTTTAATTAATACCGTGTGCGGTGTAGCTTTCTTTCGTTCACTCGGCCATGTCCGGGGATAAGTCTTAAGTAATCAGTAATTGCATTCTTAGTATCGCCCGTACTTGTGATTGAACCTTCAACCTCCAGAAGACTGTCACTTAGAACTGATTAACATAGCATTTTTATCCGTTGTGTCACGGGTCCTTGCGGATAAATAACACCCAAGTCAAAAAACAGTAATCCAAATAATACAAATAATAAAAAATTATCAGTCCACATCTAAAAAAAATTCCGAAGTAGAATATTATTTTTTGTTACAAACAAAGGGAAGTAAGTCTGCATTGACAAATATAGAGTTACCTTCGTTTTTTAATGATAGCGTGCATATGAAAATAATTCCGAGCCGATCAAAGTGTTTTTTGGAAGAAAATAGATCGGATTACATGTTATTGCTCTTAACACCGTGCAGCAACGATCCACCAAAAGAACTGACGAACCAAAGTCAAATATTGATTTTTGTAGGAAAAAAGCTATCGATGACAAAAATCGAGAAAAATATTGACTTTACTTTGCATATTACTAGCTGTAATTATGCGGCGTTGCCCGGGATTCATTGATTGCACATTTAAAAATTAATGTAGATTAAGAGTAAAGAAGATAAGCGAAAAACAAAGTAGAATAATAAAAATAAGCATGTGTAAGTAACCTATAGACGAGAAACACATACACAGAAACACTCGAAGTGGTCAATAAATATTGTAAAGACGAAATAGAAAAGAGAATAAATGCTTAATAAGTAGTTAAATAACGTAAGAAAGATAAGTCATAGTTTTAGCTGCAAAGGGTTATTTTCTTTACATTATTTGTGTTAGTATTGGAGATTGTCGCCAACATAATAATCTTCCGAACTGGAATAATTTTTTTCTCCAAAAGACTGAAGCAAAATATATTTTTGTATTGTAAAAAAAACATGCTGGAAGGAACAAAACAAAATGGTTAGCAGAGTCAAATATCGATGTGTTCGATGCGATGCTATTTGGGTCTAAGTTTTTTACAAATTCGACTAAATAACTTTATATGTTAGTTATACGTGAAGGTTCTCAGCGCGTTTTGCTAGTATTAGATGTAATTGATAGCATATCACAGACATACCAAGATCCGACAACGGTAGTATTCGCCATGTTATGTCTAAGATGGCTGATTGAGAAATCCTTGAGAATTCTCATTATGAACCACTTAAACCTAAAGTGAGACAGATACGCTATGAAAACAAGAATTTCGCAAATCAATCATCTGACATGCGTAAATATCTAAAAGGTATTAATCTTCGCGATTTCTTCTGTTTCAACCATTTGTGAAATAATCCAAAATATAAGTATCGTATACTTTGGCATCCACAAAAAGATATATATGTTTTATCATCGTCCCTGCAAACTGACTAATAATAAAGAGCAATGTGTGTGTTATTTGTGGATGAGAGAAAGAGAACCAAAAGAAAAACAGATTCCAGCGACTATATCTTTATTTTCCAGTAAAACATTGTTTTACGTCATGGACAATCAAAGTGTTCAAGCACATCTAAAATTTTCGAGAACAATGATTCGTCAAAAATAAGACCGGAAAAGCATATTAAAAAAGTCCAGAAGAACCTTACTTCAGAAAACATTCCTTTGGGTCTATTTTTTTTCAAACAATTTCTGTATTGATTCTAAAACTAACGCCATCGTTGAGTAAATCAAAATACGTTAAAAAAGTACAAAAATTGTCGTAGTCATCCAAATGAAGAAATGAAAAACGCCGTAATTTGCTTTCTCTTGTCTATTTATAAATGCTCTGGAATTATATATAAGCATCTAGTAAGCTTTAACTCTGCAAGTTGTAATACAATATATATATATATATATATATATATATATATATATATATATATATATATATATATATATAGTGTGTGCGTGTGAAATACAAAAAAGAAAAACAATTAAACACAGGAAGTAATAAAAATCAAACGGGCGATTTTACCGGTTTCGTTCAGATCAACGATCGTCTTCAGAAAAAGTGAAGATTTGAAATTTATTTTTTTAAAAAACGGCAAAACATTGAAAAGAAGACGCGAAACAGGATGTTTTAAGCACGTGTGTAACTATTTGAAAAATAAGACGTTAATTAAAAGTAAAATAAGGAAAGAGAAGGAAAAGGAAGATTAGGAAAAGAAAAGAAATGGAATCATGGATAAATAGCAGTAAAATAAGTGGTACTTAACCGGGTTCGGAATTGATAATGTAGTGGCGAGGTATATTGCATTGTTTTAGTGCGATGTTTGCCAGATGTATGGCGAGAGAGTAAGAGCCGAGCCTAAGATATACGTTAGATGGTGATGAAAGAAGGATGAGAGCACTTTCGATGCACTTGTGGGAGAGAGGATTCAGTAGTGAGGAGAGTGCAGTTTATATGGTCGAAATTGTGGGTAAAACTGTTCTAGTGTATGACTAGTGCGTTAGCTGGATTGTTGTTTCAGGTCTTGTTTATTTGCGTAAATACGGGATTTTATATAGCTGGCCGTCTCGCCGATATAAAACATCGGACATGAAGCACATTTTATTTTAGTGATGCCGGCTAGGGAAGAAATGCCCTCAGAGGGATTAGGATGGGGTTTGGTGTTGAGTAACCCATTAATTGTTTTAGAGTTGATGTTGCTATTTTCGGTCATGCTCGAACGCACTCGTCATGCGTAGAAACAGTTTACTACTCACGTATTGAGCACTGTTGAGTAAATACCGAAAATATATATACACAATATATGATATCACTTTATAATATTATATGGGTATATACATGAAATAATAATAAATTATTTGGCCCGTCACAAAAAGCGAGCACAAAACTGCCCGACAAATAAAGACAAAGGAAGTCAGAGACGCCGCCTTCACCTTCACTCTATTTCCATGAGACGTTTTTCTTTTCTGCTTTCTATAACGATTTATAAGTTTTTCTTTCCTTTTTTTTCTTTTTTATGTCTTTTTTATATCTTCTTTATTAATTTTTGCATACGTGTTTTATGTTTAACATCTGGCGTCATTTGTTTAAAGTCCAGCCGCCAATTCAAATTCCTCCTTCTCAAATATATATACATATATATTAATTACACGGAGTGTTTTTGCTTGATAAGACTTTTTTTTATTTTTCAATTTTCCGAATAATTCGTTTAGTATTATTGCGGTCAAATTAGTGTATGTAAGTTCCATGTGTTTCTTGTTCCCTTTTCTTTCCTTTTTTGCGAGTACTTTCGATTTGATTCGTCAAATCATCTTCAGGCGGTGTCAGTCTTGGTGTCTTTACAAATATGTCTTTACTGTTTAGTTGTTGTTTTTTTTTGCATATTTTAAACGGCTAGTAATTTACAACTTTAAAAAGAGCGTCGATAATATTGAGATGTTACATGCGAAAGTGATTACGTTCTAAGCGTCTGTGAGATTCAAAAGTACGATTGCTTAACGGCTAAGAATTTGGTCAAGTTAATTATTATGCTGGACACTTTAAAATGTGACTTGTTTTGTAATTCACATTATTGATTGTGGGATGTTTAGATCTTTTTAACTTTTGACATTGTGAAATTGTTTTTGTAAAAAGTATTTTTTTTTCTTTAATTTGTGGCCGTTTTGTGGCGATTTCTTTTACTTCAAGCTCACTAATAATGTTATGTAATATCGGCTATTCATGGTTGTTCCTTTCTCAAGGTAATCGATAAACAAAATACCTTGCGCATCCCAAAATAATTAGGCCTAAACCTTGATCGATCACATTGGATGACTTTCTCGCAGCTTATCATTCAGTTGACTGCCGATTTGACTTCAGCGTGATTTGGTGGATCAATGTTTCAGCCATTGTCACATACTGACGCAAATCTCTTTGTTGTTGCGTTGAAATAGTTGCAAACAATGCTCTAATCCTCGACATGTTATTTTTGATCGCCTATGAGTAAACGCGACAGCCACTTTGAACACAGCTTTCTCATTGCAAAATGGTGAATACACTGTCTTCTGATATCTTCAACTTGTCTGCTATCTCACGCAACTTCAATTTACGATTGGCTAAAGCGAGTTTGTAGACCTTTTTGATGTTTTTCGAGACAACTGCCAAATTTGGGCGATCTCAGCGTTCAGCATCATTTGTGTCTGTACGACCGCGTTTAAAGTTAGCATACCACCTCTTAACCGTTGTTCCCGACGTAGCAGAGTTCGAATAACATTTATCAGACCATTGCTTGTTTGAACAGTATTTTTCCTATCAGAAAGCTGTGCTTTATCAACACACGAAATTCAGATTTTGACATTGTTTTTTTTTAAATAGCAACAGTAGCTTCACTAAAATAACTGTTATTTGCAAACTAATAATCTGATTGTGCTCAAATTTTGACACATGCCATTTGAAGGTTAGTACTTTATAAAAAATGATATGCTTTTCGTATTACTAGCACTATCTATATGTCAAGCCCGGGACTTAAGTTATATGTTTCAGAGTACCCCCCCCCTCCAAAAAAAAAAAATGCCACCAATGGAATATAATATTTATTTTCTGTAATCCAACCATATTTGGTACAAATAAACTTCAGTCTATGCCTGACTTGTCAACCAAGTTTCAGTCATTAATGTCCAACAGTCTTTGTTTTATCACCGTTCAATTATCACACCTGGATGCAACGTGCAAAATCGTCAATACCCCGGATACACCCTCACTTGCACTGCTCTGATTCTGGCTGTAATGGCCATTTTCAGTTAAGGAATAGTTTGGGGATTTTTTGATCGACATTATTTTTTATATAACCCAGAGATAAAAAAAAATATGTGTCAGTAATAATATACTAAAATGTCTATAGTTCTAACTATAGTTTCGTACTTATTACATAATTCCCGCCAAAAGCTTTTATAATACTAACACATGGTCTGTACCTGATTAACCTCATTCCCCTGAAGATGGACCTGGATGGGTCTGAAAGTACTTGGGACACAAATCTAAACTATAGCAAATTCATCAGCCAATTCCCCTCCGAAACTAAGATCCTGATTCAGACTTTTGAAAGGATCTACCAAAGGATATCTAGACATGAGTTGTCTCTTATATTCAACAATACTTGCCTGCAAGAGAAGATGCTGCCTAGATACACGCACACGCACACACACACACACACACACATATATATATATATATCTTCCTTTCTCTCATCTCCTGTTCTCTCCCTCCCTCTCTCTATCAGTATCTACCTCTCCCGCTTCCTCCTCTTTTTCTATCTATCTATCTCTCTCTCTCTATCTCTCTCTTATATATATATATATATATATATATATATAGTCTCTTTCTCCCCTCTCCCTCCCCCTCTTTCTCTCTCTCTCACTATATATATATATATATATATATATATATATATATATATATATATATATATATATATATATATGTGTTAACTAGTACGAATGTCCGAATTTTTATTGTTTTTTTTTGTCACAGTGTTTCGGATTCCGTACTCTTCGGGGTTTTTTTCTTCGACACAATTTCCAAAAGGTTACAGAGTACGATAGACAATGTGAAGGTGGTTGGAGAGTGTACCGACCGATACTTTGTATTGATAGCAACCAGATAAGGAAATCAAGTCTAGCTTTAAATAATGTCAATAACCTCTTTGTTAGTTTTACTTTATTCTATTTGGAACGTCTTATCGGCAAGCGGTATATACTAACTATTCGCACACACACACGCGCACACACGCACGAACTTCAAAAGAAATTTAAAGAAAAAATAATTGTTCTAATGGGTGGTTTAAAATCTTCTCATGGTATTCATCATCATTCAACTGTCAATCTATCCATCTCAATAACCTTTATCCTCGATTGACTTTTGGCCTGGATAAGTGGTGACTCATTAGTAAAAAAATAATAATAAGTTCGTCTTCTAGACATTTGGGTTTAACTTATTTAAGCAAAATTTTTAAACATATTTGAATTTGAAACAACCGATTCGGCTATTTAAAAAGCACATAATTCAACATTTTATTAGACTTTTTTTTTGGCCTGACTTATTCTCTCTTGAAAAACATTTTCGATCATATTTATTGAGACAGAGCTTGTATTATTTTGATAATTCTGACTACTGTTCTCATCTTGGGTGTTATTCTCATAACGTTTTGGCCGATGTAACATCCGACCTTTTTTAAGTGCATCTTCTCAAACTCAGGAATTTTTTTTTTGTCGAACTCGGAAATCGGTACGGAATGTCGAACTGAACTTTTTATTTAATCCACGGGGGTGGATTGTTTTCGTTCCGTCAGCCATGGCCGGGTAGAAGTCTTAAGTAATTCGTAATTTTATTCTTAGTATCGCCCTACTGAGGATTGAACATTCAACCTCCAGAAGACTGTCACTTAGTACTGATTAAACTCAGCACTTTTATCCGTTGCGTCACGGGTCCTTACAGATTCATTATATTTATTTTTATTTTTAAAGTATGCCTAACTTCATTCTTTCTAGAAATCTATCAAAACAAACATTTTTTATTATATTGCAACAGTTGTCAAATTATTTTAATTCCAATATAGATTTATAGGAGTTAATCTTCACATAAATCATAAGAGTATCTCCGATAACAATTTGTAAAAAAGGATCGCTACAGAAAGAAAAGCAAGACCTTCTATAAACAATTTATATAAATGTATTTATATGGCATACACGGTTGAGTGTAGGTTGCCAGAAGTTACAGCAATGAATTGAAAGGAATTAAAGTTAATAAATTACGGCTACAAAAAGTCCTTTCTTGGGGCAGTATATCTTCAAGCGAAGATAGCCATACTCAGTGTCTAGTCGATGGTGGCAGAAGTGAGTGTCTATGTCTTTCCACGTGGTTGCCTGGAAAGTCTCTGCTAACCCATATAGGTCTTCGCGTGAAGTCCTTAAAAGGTTCGGTCGAAATTACTACGCCCTAGAGTCTGATTGGTCATCGTGTTACCAAACCACCATCACTAGGGCTTTTCTCCGCCAGAGGAAACAAATATTTATGCCTGCTGCAGATTCCCCACCAAAAAGCGATAAGCTCACGGTAATCCAGTATGGAACTCTCCGGTGTGTTAACAAATGCTGTGGAAAATGTGTTTGTTTTTAAAACTTAGGTAAAACGAGCCCTAATTTGAACGAGCGTTTACCCCGTACCAAAAAGGTGTTCAACTTACAGCAGGATTGTGGAGTCTGTTAGCCAAACGCTCGACTTCGAACCCGATTCTGACTCCTGACATTTTGAAAGTTCCGACTTTCACTCTGAGTTAGTTATCTTCTTCTTCTAAGAGTAATTGATACAATAATACGCTAAGACAATTTTATGTTCGCACGTACGTTATCACCTTTCACACACATTTCAATAAATCGGATACTGATTGGTGATTAACTGATGTCGCTAAGGTAAACAATTCCGACCTACCCTTTTTAGAATGAATGGTTCCAAAGTCGAAGTTTGTCGTCCCGTCAATTAAAACAGTACATTTTTAAAAAGTGACATTCGTTTTATTGATTTAAAGAATATTTAGCTGACATTTTTTTGTAATAAAACAGAATACTTATTGTTTTAAAAACAATTAAATTGCGACAGTTTAAAATAAATGTATAAATAAATATAGAAGAGACATATTCGTTTTATTAATTTAAAGAATATTTAGATGACAATGACAATTATTTTTATGGAATGAGAAAGAGTGAGTTTGTCTTAATAGTATTGATCCTGATGGATAGTTATTATTTCAAAAGAAATATTATTTTTAACAGTAAATTATACAGATTGATGCAGAAAAGAGAGTGGACTTTCCACGGGGCCCGCTAGTCTATATATTAATAAGCTACGGCAATTTCATGTTCGTTCGTACGTTATCATCCTTTATCGCTTTTTTAAAAGATGGGTTCGTTCGATTGCCGAAGATGCAATGCAACATTTCTAAAATGTTCATCTGATGTCGCTATTATAAAATACTCTTCTTGGCCTGACGGCTAGGATCAAAGTGTAATATCTGTTCTGTCCAAAGATGGTACAATAATATTGTGGGGTTCCCGTTCACGCCAGACATCCATAAAATTGAAATATGTCACAAACTCCTACAAGGGTTTTGGAGATAGACCCTTATAACGAGATATATTCTGAAACTTCTTGGCCTTTTGGCTAAGATCAAAGTGTAGTATCTGTTCCGATGGATACTGCACCCCATAGACTGGTATTGTTTTGGCCTCCGGGGCTTGATTTACGCTGGTCTATGGGTCTGTCCTGTGCAATTCTTGAAGGTCCACCCTCCCAGGCTTCGCCTCCCCTCTTTGGAGAGGAGTAAGTTTATTGCTTACTGCCTGAGGCGCCCCTACCGAGGAATGCCGACGGGGCTGCCCAGGCAATTTTTAAACCCCACTTTCCCGACATCTTACTTGTTGGGGTAAGATAAAAACAGGCCTTGTGCCTAACTCCTGGAGAGGAGTAAATCAATACATTAACCATAATAAATATTATTATAGATACATATGTGTTAGGACATCTAACGAAAACGGAATTACCTCCCTTGAACCATTTCAGAAGTTAAGAGTTATCGCCCTTGGAAAAGGGTCGTCTGCCCGGAGAGAAAGAAAACAAAGACCACGGCGTCAGACTGTGAATATATCAATCGCGTCCATAGGCCAATTAACTCATTAATTCATTCTGTGTTCAGTTTTAATAAATCTGTTAAACGTTTCTCTTGATAGTTCATCCATTTATTTACAAGTTATTATTTATAATTAACCTAAATTACGAGGTTATAAAAATATGTTATAGCGTGAACAAAGGTGTTACAATAATATAGTGAGGTCTGTGTTCGCGCCAAGCGCCCATAGAATGGAAACCTGTTACAAACATCTACAAGAACACAACTGTGGAATTTCCATGGGTCTCGCTTGTATCTATTATTATACTTTGTTTGTTTCCCTAAGGCATTTTTTCCTATATGCTTAAATGAAACACTATATGCAAAACTATTATTTAGTTCTGGGATTGAGTTATAATTTACTTCATTCCGAAGAAACCGAAATGCATTTTGGTCGAGTCATGATTGAAACAAATACAGTTTAATTCTTCTAATTAACTTTAAACGGACATTAACTAAACAAATCAGCGATCTCTCACTTAGTTTACTATGTATTTCTCTCGCCCTCACTCACTCTATCTTGATTCAACCACCCTCTAATAGATTTTAATGTCTCTGTGGGCATCAAAATATAGAAGTAAAGAGACTTATTACTTTTAGTCATGCAAGTAGAATTTTTTATCACGGTTTCTGAATTTTTGAATGGAATCAAAGTGGAACAAATAATAGTAGTGGTTTTGACTCAATAGGTCATTGGTAGTCATATATATATATATATATATATATATATATATATATATATATATATAGTGTGTAGATTTCAATTTTGTGTAGAGAATCTGAATAACAGAGCTCAATGTAATTTAAACAGAGCAAAATAGAATTATAAAAAGAAAAACTATACACACATTAAGGTTGTACACATAATAACTTATTTCGACCCCTTTAATTAGGTCTCCTCAGATGTATAGACAACCACGTCAAAAAAAACAAATAATGAGAGAAATTGATCGTCTTAAAAAGATAAATTCACTTTTGTGATTGGTCTATGTAAAAAGGAGGTAAATGTTAAAATAATCGAGGAGGGGTGACAGAAGTAAGATTATTTTTTTAATATATGCAGAAATATAAAAATATAAAAATATATATAAAAGAATTCTTTTTTGCTATTTAAACAAATAAATCATCTCATTTAAAATTTCGAATGTGAGCTTTATGGGTAAAAATATATGATGAAATATTCGAGCGTTCACGATTAAAAACTACGTTTAATTATTTACGATTAAAAATTAGAAGACGAAAATGTAGGACGAAGATTTCGGTTTAGATTAGAACATATTAAAAATTTAAGTTGTATAGCGTCAAGATTCGAGATGATTTACACTATGGAATTAAAGTTTAGCGACAATTTAAAAACGGTTTATTTACAAAATTGGTAAAGATTCGGGCGTTCACGATTAATTATTTATGATTAGAAATAAAAAGACGAAAATTCAGGACGAAGATTTCGATTTATATAGGAAATTATAAGAAAACTTAATTGGTTATAACGTCAATACGGAATTAAAGTTTGGCGACATTTAAGCACGATTAATTTACAAACTAGAGTTTTACTAAAAAAAAAAAAAAAAAAAAAAAAAATTACTAATTTGTTAACATTTACCTTTACAGTTATAACTCTTATTGTAACTATACTTTAAAAGAATTGTTATTTTCAAAGAACTTTAAAACGTGCTGTTGATTTTAAACCTGTGCCTGTGTCTACATTTAGCCATCAGTTCGTCTCGTCTATTTAAAATGTTCTTGTCTTCATATTTTAGTATTCTAATTTTTTCCTCCAGGCACAAATTGCATCTATGTCTAAATCCTTTAGGAGTGTTCGAATGACATAGTATATATATATATATATATATATATATATATATATATATATATATAATAAAATTGAAATATAAGCCAAATTAGCAATACAAGATTAATTTTTTTTTTTTCTTACATTTATCCTATCGATTACGGAATAAAATTCCTTCTTCAGGGGTGACCAGTATTGAGTCATATTTTTTTTTTTTATCGAAAAAAAAGAATAAAGAAACTTATTTCTTTGTTAATTTGATAAACGTCTTTGATGGTACGACGTCATCGCCTTGCTGTTATGAAATGGCGGGTAGGATTCAAAACCGGTGTCGAACGAGAGATGCGTTGGCACGCGCTGTCGAGTAATGTGTGTGTTTATCGTTCAAGTTTTAAAGTATTGCATGGAAAGTTAATAAAATTGAAATATAAGCCAAATTAGCAATACAAGATTAATTTATTATTTTTTTTCTTTCTTACATTAATCCTATCGATTACGGAATAAAATTCTTTCTTCAGGGGTGACCAGTATTGAGTCATATTTTTTTTTTTTAATCAAAAAACAAGAATAAAGAAACTTATTTCTTTGTTAATTTGATAAACGTCTTTGATGGTACGACGTCATCGCCTTGCTGTTATGAAATGGCGGGTAGGATTCAAAACCGGTGTCGAACGAGAGATGCGTTGGTACGCGCTGTCGAGTAATGTGTGTGTTTATCGTTCAAGTTTTAAAGTATTGCATGGAAAGTTAATAAAATTGAAATATAAGCCAAATTAGCAATACAAGATTAATTTATTATTTTTTTTCTTTCTTACATTAATCCTATCGATTACGGAATAAAATTCTTTCTTCAGGGGTGACCAAGTATTGAGTCATATTTTTTTTTTTAATCAAAAAACAAGAATAAAGAAACTTATTTCTTTGTTAATTTGATAAACGTCTTTGATGGTACGACGTCATCGCCTTGCTGTTATGAAATGGCGGGTAGGATTCAAAACCGGTGTCGAACGAGAGATGCGTTGGTACGCGCTGTCGAGTAATGTGTGTGTTTATCGTTCAAGTTTTAAAGTATTGCATGGAAAGTTAATAAAATTGAAATATAAGCCAAATCAGCAATATAAGATTAATTTTTTTTTTCTTACATTAATCCTATCGATTACGGAATAAAATTCCTTCTTCAGGGGTGACCAGTATTGAGTCATTTTTTTTTTTATTTAATATATTTATATTTAAAAATATATTTAAAAACAGAGAACGTCGAATTAAAACAGCACTAGCAAACCACTCAAAGAGGAACTCAAAGAAAATGGACGCTCACCAATAATTGAATAGAAAATAATACGACAGGCCAGTACATGTAGAAATGTATACGACCCGTGTAGATTATGCCTGAATGAACATTTTGAAATCCTAAACTTTAAAGATCCCCGAAATCTATTAAACTGTAGAAGTGAGATAGCAAACACAGACATAAATTTACCTTAGGCTAACGATAAATAAATAAATAAACAAATGAGTAAAAAACAACAAAAAAACTAAACAAAAACATAACAATTTAAAAATTAAAACCTAAAATAGAAATACAAGGAACCACGTGTTAAAATAAATTCACTCATTATATTGACACAACAAAGTAAACAGGATATATGCCAATCTATAGAAAACAGAACAATAGAACAGGATATAGAAAGTAACACCAACAAGATCTTTGTTCGCGGGAAGCCCAACGATTGGCTGAGAGAACAACAAAGAATCTGATTGGTTAACTAGCTAGCCGTGTATATAAAAACACCCAGCAAAAATAATTCCATGCATTTTAGCCTGAAGATTCCCCACGGGGATGAAACGCGGGAGCCTCTGTGTAGCTTAATTGCCATAAATATATTTTCATAGCTTACTACCTAGCTCTACTTACGTATCGAGCACTGTTGAAGTAAATACTGAAAATTGATACATAAAAAATTATATCTCCTTATAAAATTTTATGTGGATACATGAAATACTAATATATATATATATATATATATATATGTATAAGTTCAAATATTAACAAAATGAAAAAAAAAATTACTTTTCAAAAGTGCTCATATATATAGAGCTTTTATATTAAAATAAACATAGTTTGAGTACTCAACAATTGTTTCAGAACCTCCTCGGCTCCTCCCCGGGGAGTATCCCTGAGGAGGAGCCGAGGAGGTTCTGAAACAATTGTCGGATACTCAAACTATGTTTATTTTAATATATATATATATATTACACACACTTGCATATTTGCGCGCGTGTGATATTTTCATTGAATCATAAGGTTCGGTAAAATTTGGCATTCGATCTGACATTATACAGTTGGAAGCCAAATTCAGCAAACTTGAAATTATTTGAAAAGCAAGGATTTTCAAAGACATAAAATGGCACTGGTATTAACCATTATGACGAGCTATTTTTCTTTTTCGATCAACTTCGGTTCACTCGTTCGAAGAACAGTAGGCATCGCCAATTCCGAATGAATCTACGATTAGTGGTGGGGGTGGAGCGATGAATGGCAATGAAAAAGGAAATGAAACTTCCAAAGAATTATAAGCTGGAAAGAATTGGCTAATGTCAGGCATATTTGTAACGACAGAGTGGAAAGGTCGACTGTAAGATTCCAACAATGACCAATGAACGGAATTCTGAATATAATTCGAATTTGCACATGCATTCATACGCTTTGTTTCCCTGCAGGGATATTATTTATGATAACCACGCTTTTTAGATATCCTAAGTAGCATACAGTTTTCCTTGACCTCACCTGGACACTAGCCAAGTTAAATAATGTTAAATCTGCAATAACAATCGTAGTATCTCTCTCTCTCTCTCTCTCTCTCTCTCTCTCTCTCTCTCTCTCTCTCTCTCTCTCTCTCTCTCTCTCTTTGTTTATTAAGTGAAGAAAGGGAAAAATAAAAATATTGGAACATTCCCTTTATAACAAAATGGAATATCACCATGAGTAGTAATACTATTTAACCGGTAGTTGTGGAGTAAAGCCGCCGAATAAAGTGTTAAGATTATCACTGTTTATTCGCTATTCAGCGGTGGACCAGTGGTTCTAGATGTCGGGATTTGAGTTGTAAAATACTCGGAGTCCGGGGTTTCGAATCGCATGACCTGTAGTAAATAGTTATATCTCTATGCTGATGAGTCCCGAAACGTATAGGTGCATAGATAATAAACAAAACAAATATTTATTATATATAAAGTTAACTGGAAACGTGAACAAACGGTATGGATGGGAAGATTGAACTCGCCTAAATACAAAGTGATGGTGTGTGGTTCTGGTCTACAATTTCTAAGAGACTCTGGTCAGTATCCGTGTTCTGTGTGCCGGAAAGGTGTTAGAAGCAATGCAAAACAGTGTAATATGTGCCTACTGTGGGTTCACAAAACGTGCAGTGACCTGAAGGTTAACTTAGCCCCGAAGAGCAACTTCAAGTGTAGGAGATGCATGGAACAGGCGCATCCTATTGACGGTCGCCCCCCACAAAGAGATGGCACTAGATGACAATACCCTGGAGGCAGTACACTCTTTCTGCTATCTAAGAGATATGATGAGTGCAGGTGATGGATGTGAACTCAGTACGGCCACAAGAGTGAAGGCAGCTTGGGCGAAATTTTTTGAGTTGTTGCCTCTGATAACATCATCTTTATATCTACGATAAGTTGTATAGCAGCTGTCAGGAGTGTCATGATATATGGCAGTAAATGCTGGGCCCTCGACCAGTTTTCTCTCGCCTGTCTGCAGCGCAATTACAGATCCATGATCAGATGATCTGTAATGTGAAATCTTACCAAACCCATTAGGTCAGAGGATTTGCTGAAGGCACTACACTTGCTCAGCATGGAGGGTTTTCGAAGGATGAATCGGTTACGCTGGCATCGTCATGTGGAATGTTCATACTCCTGGATAAATCGTTTCAGAAGCATAAATGTCCTAAATCGCATTGAGTATGGCTGACCAAGGAAAACTTGGAAGCAAATGGTTGGGCAGGACTGCACAGACTTGAATTTGTAGACTGCAGACCCGCTGAACCGTAGGAACTGGAGAGTGAGCTTGCATAATATCAAAAAACGTTTGACCCCTGAACAAGGGAAAAGTAGCGTTAAATGAATAGAAAAGAGAATATATATATATATATATATATATATATATATATATATACTTACTCTTAGTCCTCATTTTAGGATGCTGAGTGTTCAGCAAAGGAAGCATCAAGCACCATTTTTTTTAATTTGTCTTTTAGAATTTAGTCTGACTTGACTGAAGATTAAACCCCAGTCCCCCGGCCTATTATGTCAAATAGGCTCCATGTTTCATTGGCTACTACCAAATTCTCTTTCCCCCGGAAGTCACGCGATTTCGTCGACTTCCGTTAACTAATGGTTACATTCTGACCTCCCATCCGTCAATCACGCCTCCATTCACGACTTTCGTTATGTAACAGGGTTTGAAAAGCCAGCGCAATAGAGGAAGTACACCCTGTCCTACAAAAATGCCTAAACAGCCCCTTCGGCATTTTCCAGTAGGCGCGCCTCAGGCGATTAGCAATAAAATAACCCCCTCTCTTTCTCAAAAGAATAAAATGCAAATCCTGTGAAGGTGGACCATCTAGGACTGAACCTAACAATAATTCAACTCGACAGAAGACAGGACCATTGTCGACTGAGTGTCGAGGACGTATCCTCGACTAGTAGTGCTACAGACAAAACATTTATTTTTATACTAAAGCTGAGTTTATCAACGTTTGTTTCCCTTAGGTTTTTTCCTTATATATTTAATCCATATGTTTACATATTCCTTGGTATTGGGATTGAGTTATGTTTGAAAAAGAAAACATTTTACTTGTTCTAATTAGCCGTAATTTGCAATTTAATCACCGAGTAACTCATATCTTACTAAGTTTCTTTCTATAACTTTCACTCTCTGTCACTCTTTTTTTTTACCCCCTTCTTTTATTTTATGCAGTTTCTATCACTCACTTCCGTGACAGAAACACACAACTATCGCTTTTCCTTTCTCCTGTCTCTCTCTCTCCCTCTCTCTATCTATCTATCTATCTCTCATAATAAAGAAAAGAAATAATAAATGATTGGATGAGTCCATTATAAACAAAAGGGAATATCATCATAAGCTGTAAAACTAACCCCCTTCTAAAAGAGAGAAGACAAGGCCTGGACTGAACCAAACAATACCTCAACCCGGCAGAAGTTAGGCGACTCTTGGACTCATTGTCGAGGACGTATCCTCGACTAGTATGAAAAGGGAAATGCAATAAACTGTAAATGCATCATCAAACCCAACTCCCAAATCGCATTCTTTCGTTTACGTTTTTGATTTCTTTGTTTCGTCCCAGATTTCAACTTTCTCATGTCATTTTGAACGCCCAAACAACTGAAGCAGTTCATATAAAATTTTAGAAGCACATGATAGACTGAATAGGCGTTTCCACTGTATTAGATGCAAATAATAACAGAAGTAATGTTGAACTATGCCCGCCTCCCCGAAACGATCGTCTTACCCCAAACGCATGTGCCGTGGTTATTTATTATTATTATTATTATTATTGTTATTGTTATTATTATTATTATTATTATTATTATTAATGTTATTATTATTAATAATAATAATAATAATAATAATAATAATAATAATAATAATAATAATAATAATAATAATAAAATTTAAATTTAAAAAATTAAAAAAAATTTGCCATGTCAGGATTTAGTGTTAGCGGTCGCCGAGCACGAACCACCAGTTCACAATTTGCATGCCTTATAAAAACAACAAACAAAGGCATTGTTTACTTACGACTTGTTGAACACGGATGTGTGTGTGTCATTAGGGTCTTGTCAGTGAGTTAAATTCCCATCTTTCAAATTCAGGATATCAGCTAAGACTGACTTTGAGGTTTCTCGTCGCGACCCTTCTCTGCAAGTTGAGGTGATTCACTCTTGAGCTCCGTCACTGATCTGTCCTGAATAGCCATTGCCCCTCAAATATATTTACTTTCGACCGGAAATCCGATACGTCCGATCTTCCCTCAGTTTACTGCCGGAACTGACCACATCCGTTTACCTCAGCATAATTTCGCCGGAAAATAAAGAATTCAGAAGGAAGTATATATTTTGTCCCCTCTCCCTGGCTAACTAATCCTGGCGTCACTTCGTCTGTATAGCACAATAGACCGTTGCTTTAATATTTTCATTTATTTCATAGGTAATCTTTCCCGGTAGTACTGGTTGTAGGGGTGAGGACAGTGTATATTATCACAATAATATACAAATTAAACCGTAATCAGTAGATACTCTTCCTTACCATTTTCCTATCCATTCAAATAACTATATGTGCCCATGCGTCACATCAAATTAACATAGATTCCAACGAGATTTAAATGTTTTTCCCGGGTTAAACTCCCCAAAAACATAATCCGCAGATTATAAAATATGTAGCCAATCAAAGCCGGTGCAGAGAAATACTATTTTTCTTATTAAATACAACCCGGTTTTTAATGAGTGATAGTAGGAGGACTTATGAGTGTGGGAGATATAATCATAACGGAAATAATATACAAATTAAACAGTAAACAATTAAAACTATTTATCACAATTTTTCTTATTCATTTAAATAAATATTTGGTTGACAACTAAATACCCATTGTTTCTTTTGGGTTTTTTATTTTTATTTTAACAGGTTTAAATAAAATAACAACTAATTAATCAATAATGTCTTCTGCCTTGTTGTTTGCAACTTTTTCCCAACGTTCAACAAGATTTGCAATGCCTCATCGGTAGAAATCAAAATGCAAATTAAATAAATAAATAAATAAAAAACATTTTTATAACTGGGTTCACCCCAAACAAGGCAAGTCGCCACTGTCGACATAAGGGGCTACTGAGAATTAGGGTGAAATCTTAGGTGATCATCTTAAATTCGGAGCTGTGCAGCTAAGTGTTTGTTCACATTAGTTTTAAATTTCTGAAGTCGGTACCTGCATTTATGTCATGTTGTTTGGATGAACTGCCATCGAGAACAACCTACATCTCTGATGGATAGGAAGGATATAATTATATAAAATATTCGTCCAGTAATACCATATGAATTAATTTTTACTAGAAGACCTGTATGTCAGACCTTGTCAAAGGCCTTGGATATACCAAACTCTACCACCCTAGCTTCACCTGCCTTTCATACAAAACATATGTTTCTTATTAAATAAAATCCGGTGTTAATGCGTAACAGTGGGAGAACTTATGAGTGAGAGAAAAGCTTGTTCCTCCTCTAAAATAGCACTAAGAAAAATTAGCATATCGATAGGATTTTATATGTAATCGATGAAATCGATTGGAAATACATTTTTAAGAACACATATCGATATTTGCCATAAACAACTGGCGAAACTGAATTATGTACTTTTTAGTAAATAAGCTATTAGCTGTTTACATCTGACCATTTGATTGCCTCTACATTAGATATAAGATATGTCAAAAAAATTACGAATAAAATATTTACTTAGTATTAATTATTCAAATGACATTTTGAAATGTATGTTTCATTTGGCTATCTTGAACATTTCAACTCTGTTATGGCTGCCAACTGTTTCATCACACATTTCAACCGGTATAGTGACAAAAAATGTGCCGTATTATTTTGGTCTGTATTTTTTTTTCAAATAATAATTTGTTTTCTGATATTTACGGTAACAAATAATAAAGATAGAATTGAAATATATTACGCAGTCTTTTTTTCATTGTTGTATTGAAAATATTAATTAACAAATCGTTTGCTTTTTTGTAAAAATTAATTATTATTAATTTTTAATATATTTCAAATCCATTTATAAAAACACACTGTTTGATTTTATTATTTGTTAATAAAAAATATCAAACAGGGTTCTTTTATAAATGATATTGAAATATATTACAATTTTACAAATTAAGAAACAATAAAATCAAACGAATTGAATACATATTAATTTTTTAATTTTTTACTTCATCATTTTTATTTAACAAATTACAATTCATAATAATAACGTGTCCAATAAAGAATATTTCCGAAGAAATTGTCTTTAATACGACGGCGCCAGATAAATTCCTGTGGGTGACTGTTGAAAGTTTGACCATTAGTTCCTCTCATCGCACGTAATTTGACTTTACATCGACTCCAGCTGTCTTCCAATATGGTTTGTGCGGATTGTGGGATCGTCAGAGGTTAGCAAAAAATTATAACCAAAATCGAACAACGTCAAAATAAAATGGCGCATTATTTTTGCCCTTACACCGGTCGAAATGTGTGGCGAAACATTTGACCGCCATAATAGACTTGAAATGTTCGAGATAGCCTTTCACTTTTTTTTTTTTAAGATTCGGTTCATTACGTTTGTTCATTGTAAAATCGACGTCGAATTTTTTATCTGGTGAATGTAAAGGACTAATAAAATGAAAAAGGTGATATTTGAAGTGTATTTTGAACTTGCATAGTTTACTATATGATGTGATACAGTAATATACAACTTGGTTCATATTACATATATAGATTCCTATGTTTTAATAGCTATAGGAATTGTTACGTAACCCGGTTGTCGTCACCGTGTTGACACTATGTAAGCATTTAATTACCTCAAAATTAATTTAATCATTAATACTTCGTTCAACTTCCTTGGCCTTCTTTTTCTCCTACTTAGATCCCACTCCTATTTAGAGATTGGCCAGCTTGTTTTCGGTTCTGAACAAACCGGAAAACAGTGGGCGGTCTATTATTTAAAAAAGGGTTGGAGAGTCTTGCTAACCAGATTTTGCTTTTCTTTCTCCCACTCTCCATTATACTCCAATGAATGCCTGTATGTATAACTATATTTATGAAAAACGAAAAATTTCAAACACAATTTTGGCATATCTTAAGTAGGACAGCATCTAGAGTAAGTGTGGTATTGTGGTGACTGAGATGATTCTAGTTAAGAGTAGGATAGACAATTTTTATCACTTTAGACCAAGGATGACCAACGACACCCATTTCTCCACAGTTTTGATGGCCTTGTCCCTAATTTTTTTATGTAATTTTTTTGTATATTTTCTGCAAATAAATAATGCAAAGTGTAGTATCTGTTCTGATGCTACACTTAGTCGATTATGTCCTCTGTCAGTGAAAGGGAAGTCCTTCTAGACAGAGGCAATTTTAATTTTTGTTGAATTGGAACAAACATAAAAATTGCCTCAGTCTATATGTAGTAGACAATAAAAAGGGGCCTTCTAGATACAGTCCATTTGTGTTTGCTAATGTGCCGGGAAAACGGAGTTTAATCCCCGGTTGAGTCATACCGAAGACTCAAAAGTGGTATTTGACGTCTCTTTGCGAGTGGAGCCATCCAGGGAAAGGAGTGACGCCCTCCCTTACATCTCGGTTTGCCTTCGACTACGGTCGATCTTTTTTATTTTTTAATTTATTACAACTTGCCTACTTTCCAGTACTATTTTGTATAGAAATGTGTATGCTTTTAAAGCTTTATTTTTCTATTACTCTTTCTCTGCTCAGACTAGTATTCAGTACATTTATTTATGTTCAGTCTTTCCAAGATTTAATGCATACAAAATCAACCATGTGTTTCTTTTAAATATTCACGGTATGTTTAAAGGAAAATATGAAAATCTACATGATAATACTGTAAGGTATTTCAGGTGAAAGGTGATAACATACCGCACGTACGTTATTACCTTTCACACACGTAAAAAAAAATGAGATCGTCAATCTGATGCCTCTTAAAAATTCCGGCTTTACCTATTTTACAATAAAATCAAATTATGTCCCGTCGACAATAAATAAATTTCAAAAATTGACATTCGTTTTATTAATTTGAAGAATATTTAGCTGAAAATT
Organism: Sepiola atlantica; assembly: GCA_963556195.1. Lineage (NCBI taxonomy): Eukaryota > Metazoa > Mollusca > Cephalopoda > Sepiida > Sepiolidae > Sepiola > Sepiola atlantica. Next base: position 91,459,840 of record OY744525.1, on the reverse strand, counting down.
AATTTTACGGAAAAAAGAAGACAATGATTATTTATTGTTATAAAAAGAAGTTTGTTACAAATAAATGAATAAATAAATAAATAAGGAACATATTCGTTTTATTTATTTAAAGAAGATTTTATTTTGGTAATTTCGATACAAATGTATTTATGTTTTAAATGTGACCGCACAGAAAGAAAAAGAAAGAAGAAATCAATTTGCTTTTTCACTTGCAATTTAGAAATAGATCGCAACTTGTTGAAAATCGGGTCAGTCAACCTAGAAAGGAACATTTGAACACGTGCCAAATATTTGGGCCGGAAATAAAACAATATTGCAAAACAAAACTATCCATTATATTTTAATATAATGGATAGTTTTGTTTTGCAATATTGAATCAAAACAATCATTGAAGTAAAAAAAAAAAAACAATAACAAATAATAATGAATTAATAAAAATGTCAATTTTCAAAAGCAATATGCAAATTAGTCAAAATCTATCCATCTAACACTTGTGGTTGGGTAGTTTTTCACCGTGAAGTATTTTTTTAGCTCCTTCCATCAAGTGGCTTCATGCCTTGTTTGGAGCGATTTCCATTAAAAAAGTGTATAGCTGTATATCGCATATACATTAGCAGTATATAAAAAAAGATGTTGCATCTATAGTGTAAAGTTGAATTGACTTGAAACGGGGCGTTTTGACTTTACCGTCAGTGCGAGAAATGGGCCCAACTTTCGCATTTTTTCATATAGATTTTCAATATTTTTTTTTATTTGTTCAAGAGACGATGAGTGACGCCGAAGCAATGCACGCATTGACTAGTTTGCGATTTCATGTCAAGTAAACATAATACAATAAAATATCTTTTCGCCAATTTTATAGCAGGCAGTCTGTTTACGAGCCAGTAAAAATGCGAGATGTTATGGATAAGGAAACCCGGCTCGGAATTGGCGAGCAACCTAACCTAAGATTCCTATCTTCGACTAACTTCGCTTTCTAGCCATGTGTCATTCTTTCCTGACGGGGATACTTCCGGTGCAGCCGGAAGTGGTGCTACGAGTAATAAGTAAGGTCGACTTTGATTGATGAGGCGGAATTTTTCTCAGAGCTGAACAAGAGGCGAAAGAGGGGGGGGGACAAAGAGAGAGAGAGAGAATGGAAAGACAATAGGAATGGCATGCCAACGTTATTTTCTGCTTCTCGTATCACCCATGCTTTTATTCTGTCGCCATTGCAATGAAAATATACGACCTTAGCTCATCCATCTCCTCCTTTCGGAGACACTTCCGGTTTCGTTTTCTTTTTTCCCAGTTTTTGTTGTTTTCGTTCTTATTTTTCTGTGTGTTTTATGGCCTTCGTCTAAAATGTGTCCCCCTCCCCTCTTCAAAACGTAGGCACACGATGTGTATTAATCGGTCGGCTGACACAATTCGTAAGCGATCATGTACGTGAATCGGGGCTATATTTTCCATCATCGATTTTATTTACTCACACCAACCAATCCCATTTTGTTTGATTTATTTTGTCTTTTCTCCATTTATCTCCATCAGCAGAGATAGAGGGGGAGAGGAAGTGATTTCGCTCTCTTTTCTATGTTCGTTGCAAAAGTCGATCCGAGTTCTGTAGAACGAAATATCTTGATTGAATGAAATATATATATATATATATATATATATATATATATATATATATATATATATATATATATATATATATAATATTTGTTATTGTTTATTTATCTATGAACGTATACGTTTCGTCTCTTTTCAATCAAGACTCATCAGCATAGAAGTACGACTATTCACCACCGGTCACACGATTCGAAACCCTGGACTACAAGTATTTTTCAACCCCAATCCAACGTCGCTAACCGATAGGCCAGTTCGGAACAGCTTATAAACAATGATAATTTTAACACTTTTAAAGGCGGCGAGACGTACAGGCATTCAACTTCTATAAGTGAAGGAATGATGCATATAAAGCAAGTGACGTCATGCTGTGTTATTACTACCATTTACAGTGCTGTACTTTTTAACGAGGAGCTTCAAATATAAATATTTGTTATTGTTTATTTATCTATGGACGTATACGTATATATATATATAAGTTCGATACACGTATACGTTTTTATATTTGTATGTACCTAATTCATTCTTAAACTAATTAATAACATTTTATGAATTTTGAAACATAGCAGCTGTACTATGCGTAAGGTGTACAAATGTGGGGTATATTTAGTTTAATTTAGTTTTATGTAAAGCGGTAGAAGTTATTTGTACAAATTTCAGACACCTTCCGATTTCTGTGAAATTTTGAAAATGGGTAAAAGACATTAATTAATATATATTTCCAGAATTTCAGTTTCTTTGGAGTTTTTTAAATGAGTTTTAGGAAATAGGCAAAACGTTCCATTTAAAAATTAGAACTTGATCCATAGTCATTATGCAAGATTCCCTGAATTTCACTTTCTTCTTAAGATCCTTTAATTTTCGACATCTAGAATCAAAATCATGTAATGGATTTTGATCAAAATTATAATAAGGAATCTAAAAGTCAAAATAATAATAATAGAATATGTTATTATATTTATATTTTAATCTTTTTAAGGTGGCATAAAAGTGGTTAAAATTGTTCTTTTCTGGGAATTAATTTTATCCGTGCCGTGACATGTATTTTATATATATATATATATATATATATATATATATATATATATATATATGTGGCAATTAAGCTACACAGAGACTCTACTTACGTATCGAGCACTGTTGAAGTATGTACTGAAAATTGATACATAAAAAATTATAATTCCTTATAAAATGTTACGTGGATACACGAAATAGTAATATATATATATATATATATATATATATATATATATATATATATATATATATATATATATATATAATGATAGAAAGAAGGGTAAAAGGACAGAGATTATTTTACATTCAACGAGAGAATGTATATTTAAAAATAAGGGGCATGAACATTTAAAAAATTTTTTTAATATCCTCCCATTTATATATATATATATATATATATATATAAATGAATAAATGCGAAAGTTGTTGTTCATTTATCACTCTTATATTACCATCAACACGGATTACTGTGATTTAAATCACTAATACAAGATAATATTTTGAATGCCTTATTTGCATAACTAATTTTAAACAGTTCATAATAAATTAATCTATTGTGTTATTAATTTGAAATTTTATTGTCCAAGTTGTACTATATATGTGTAATAGTTTCGGCGATACTAACAGTATTTAAGAAAAAAGCGGATGAATTGCAAAAGAAAACAACCTTCTCGCGTTAAACTAAAATTAAATTTATTTCAATACGGACACGTGTTTCGTCATTTACGTTTACACTTGTCCGTGGAAAATTAAATTATTATATATATATATATATATATATATATATATAAAATGTCGCTCCCCATCTGGGGCATCACATTGTTAGTGAAGGGAAAATTATTCTTAACTAGCATTAAGGTATAAATAATTGAAATCGTTCAAAAATATCGCAAAAAAAAGATTTTTAAAATAAATTATATATATATATATATATAATTTTATAAACCTATATCTGCAATGATATTAGGTTCTTTATATGTACGAAGTTTGTTGTCTTGATTCGGCTTGATTCCGATTTTGAGAAGTTGATTTTTATGTTATATGTTTTATAACAATAATAAATTATTCAAAGTGGATTATCTTAATAGTTTACTACAGTGTGCACGGTAGATCCGATCCTCAGAAGTGTATTCTTGTCCCATACGTGTGTATATATTTGAATACCAGTCTAAATTAGTTGGGAACGTAATTTTAACGTTAATTTGTCGGATTTATTTGTAATGACGTCAGCGCGCGAAATCATTAATATAATTAACTTCAGATAGATAAAAAGAGACTACCTATATTTCTAGGAGTCGACGCACCTCCAATAAGAAGAAACATTAGTATTATAGCATGTGATTTATATTTATTATAAAAGAAAAGTGTTTATTCTCACGTAATTAAAATAAGCCAGCATGTATGCTAAGCTCATTTTTAATCCACAATTTTATTTTATAATTACTAACAAATACATGCTCACTCCGGCCGCATATTTTTGCAAGGCTGCGAGGATTATATAACTGTTAAAGAACTCAATACAATACATAGATAAAGTCAAATAAATTGTTTTGGACTAATAAAATAATTTACAACGCTATTGAAAATGTTTAGCCATTCATTTCTTTCTTCTTTCTTTTTTATTATCGCTTATGTTTTTATTTATATTTTCAAACATGACGTAAATGATGAATCTATGACGTCACGATAAAGCTATAATTATTTTGTTACGGTAATGTTTCAAGCTCTATTCATAAGAAAGTCCAATGAGGCCAGTTAACAGAATTGCAGACTGAAGATCTCAGTTTCGATTTCCGATCATGGCATTTATTAGTTACTACTAATGCAATATTCTCCATTTCTAAAAGGAGTTCATCAATGTATTTACTTGCGTTTAACAAAAATTGTGACTGGCAGACGGAGTGACGGGCGGACAAAATCTCTATTTTTTAGAAGATACTGGCCTAGCTATCCGGCGTTGCCCGGGAGCATTGTTAACAAAATAGAAGAGTTAAAAAGTGTGTACCAACTTGTTTAACCCTCCCCTTCCCCCTCTCTCTCTCTCTCTCTCCCCACTCCCTATCACACCATTCTCTCCACCACTACCCCATCTCTCTCATATATATATATATATATATATATATATATATATATATATATATATATTAAAATAAACATAGTTTGAGCGCCCGACAATTGTTTCAAAGCCCAGTCAGCTTCTCATCAAGGGCAATACTCAGACTTTATAGCGAAAAGTCAAAGATTAACATTTTTGAATAGAATCCAATATTGTTTCGGTTGTCAGTGGCATGTATAGACCATTCTACGCCAGTATCATCGTTGGGAACTCGAGAAAGCAGAGTATTGCCCTTGATGAGAAGCTGACTGGGCTTTGAAACAATTGTCGGACGCTCAAACTATGTTTATTTTAATATAAATAGCTCTAGTATATATTAAGCACTTTTGAAAAATATTGGTTTTGTTCATTTTTTAAATATTTGAACTGAATTAATTATATATATATATAATCAGCCTCTCTTTATTGCAAGTACTATTTCATACTAAAGAGCGATAAAAAAAATTAATCGCTCTAAATGTCGCCTCCCTGACTTATTCTGTTCCTGTGGACCCCTGAAGCAATGATGTGTCCATATTCTGTCCGAGTTGATGCCGATAAATATATTAGCTTTGTGTGTTTGTCTTGTGTAGTTTCTGACTTTTAGGTGGTCATAATAATTTCGACTAAATTTCTCGACAATTCCAATGCCGATTTTCTTATCCACTCGTTAGCCATGGTGGGTAATAACGTAGAAATGGTGTATCGATAAAAACACTGGTCCCCACCACTTCACTGGGTTAGTGTCCTATAAAAGCATTGTCTCAGTTAAGGATATGACTTCCAAAGAAACCAGTGATAAGTTTGTAAGTCTATGTCTAAAAGCCGTCCAACACATGCCAGCATATAAAACGGACGTTAAACCGAATGTGATGATGATTGATAATAACATCTTGCATTAAAAATTGACTAAAAGATATCGTCCTCCCAGGCATTAACTTCAGAAACGTAAAAAGATCCATTATTTATATTATATATTTCTCTTTCTAGGGATGCAAGTGAAAACGTAAACCCTATACCAAGATCAACCACAACTGTTCTCTAATAAAAATCTAGTGGTGGTATTCCTTTTACATTAGTTATTTTACCATAATATGGTGGGATCTACGTTCTCACCGAACACCCATAAGTAGAAAAGTCGACGTGTTACTTTATTTTAATTTCTATTTATATAAAGTTAGGTATGTGTATCTGTTTCTATATTTCTATGTACAGAATTCACACCTAAACTAATCAAGCTATCATTGTAAATTTTAGAACATAGTTGTTAATGTGGGCTATGTTTAGTGTGATTTAATTTCATGCTTCAGGTTAATCAAACTTGTTTGAATGATAAAATATTGCCAAGATATACGTATTTAAAATAAAATGAGTAATAATGACCGAATAAAAAAAAACTAACGACATTTTGCACACGTTTAGAGTGCGCAGGAAATTTGACAATCCCGAATCCAAGAAAATCTCCAGTAGACTCACATAAATTTAATATTTCCTGCGCAATAAAAAATAACAACACACTTAACCGAAATGTGGATTAGATATGTTTTATTATTATTTAAATTTTCGGACTTATGGCCTCATTTTGATTTTTTATGTATTAATGAGTTACCACTTACCAAGGCCAAAAGTCACTCGAGGATAAGGATTAATGGGATTGTCAGTTGGGTGATGAACAATATTATGAGAGGATTGAAAACAATGAATGAAATAGGAATAGATCTGATTACTTAAGAGGACGGTTCGACAAGTATTTGATGACATTTGACTTGAAGACTTCAATGAAGCAGTCTCTTGGTAAAAGGTTGTTGCAAAGAAACTCCCTTCATAGAAATTCCGTCTGGTTTTAGTTACACAGAGGAAGAAAGAAAAGTTCTTTGCAGTGGTGATAGAAAAAAGGTTCTTGCTATGAATGTTTTACGGGGAGTCAACAGAGATTGGAGCTCAGTCGAGCACATTGCATGGAGATAACGATAGAGTAGATAAAGACTAGCAACGTAGATTGCGAAGTCGATTAGTACAAAATCGACTTGTCAAGGCAAGAAAGAGTGCTCTGAGCGGCATCTCCCAAAATGTGGCAGCAATACACTATCTTTAAAACATGTGGCAGCAATACACTATCTTTAAAACATGTGGCAGCAATACACTATCTTTAAAACATGTGGCAGCAATACACTATCTTTAAAACATGTGGCAGCAATACACTATCTTTAAAACATGTGGCAGCAATACACTATCTTTAAAACATGTGGCAGCAATACACTATCAGTGTTTTCACAACGACCCGGCCTTGTAACCTCTGGCTTTCTTCCCTTGGGTTGTGTAAAACTCGGAAACAGTTATAGAATATTTTAACTAAGTACTTTAATGCAGACCCTTGAGTACGCTGTTTTCGTTTTATTCTCCAGGCCTTGTGAAATTCCTTCAGTTAACTAGTTGCCTTTGATCAGGCTTGAACTCGAAACCTCATAATAACCAAAGTGAGAGAACGCGATGGAGACGACTAGGAACTTAGTTAAAGTCTGCAAGTTTAAATTTTCAACAAAACCGGCAAGGCGATTTATCAAGTAAACTGAATAAATGTCACAAAGCTTGGAAGAATGGCATGTATCTCTATGGTCCCAGTATATTATTCTTCGGTTGAACAATTCTATGACGGTACCAAGTTCAACACATGACAGCTGAAGAAACCGTACGTAAAATGGCCGAAACATTTCTTTTCTTTTAATATTGTTAAATAACGAAAGCTGTTATTTGAAGGGAAAAGTTTGGGTGACATCTAGGGGTGTGGGGTGACCTCAGTAAAACGGAAGTCAGCGAAATCACGTGATTCCTGGAAGAGACCGATTGTTCCATTTCCTGGTGACACTTCAAGCAAAGCAGACGCGTTCAAGGCGTCGTTCCCAATGTGTGTGAGGAAGTGTAGCTATGTAACGAGACAAGCTATCTGTCTATCAATCTGGCTTTATCTCTTTCCGCTGTCATTTTAAAATAACAGTTTCTCTCTCTCTCTCTCTCTCTCTCTCTCTCTCTCTCTCTCCTCTCTCTCTCTCTGTGACTGCTCTTTTCTGATTAATAAATAAACCTCTTACAAAAACTAAACATCGGTGCTCGAGTGATTGTATCCACAGACGATCAAGAACTTGAGTTTCCAACGATGGTGCTGGCGTAGAATGGTCTATACATGCCACAACCGAAAAAATAATGGATTCTACTACAAAATGTTAATCTTTGACTTTTCGCTATAAAGTCATTTATTTTATCATCTATATAATAAATTACTAAGACAAGTGTATGTTCGCACGTACATATAACCCTCCACCCCTTTTTTATATGATGAGATCGCCCGATCGTTGAAGATGCAACGCAAAAATAAATGTAATTTTTTTTAAAGTTTTTTTTTGTTGCTGTTGTGTCGAACGTAAAACACGAACTAAAATACACTTTCTTGGCTAGGATCAAAGTGGAGTATCTGTTCTGCCCAAAATGATACAATAATATCGTGAGGTCTTTGTTCGCATCGGACGTCCATAGAATGAAAATATGTCACAAACTCCTACAAGGGATTTGGAGATAGATCCCTCCCATAACCAGATATATTCTGAAAATACATTTACCAGAGTACTTAGATAAGTATGTTTCAGTTTGAACAAAGTTTGTACAATAATATCGTGGGGTTTGTGTAAGCGCATGGAATGGAAATCAGTCACAAACTCCTGCAAGGGTTTTGGAGATAGATTCCTATAATCTGATATATTCTGAAACCAAATTACAGAAGGATGCAACTGTGAAATTTCCACGGGCCCCGCTAGTAAGCGATAAAACCGTAAGTCGAAAATTTAAAAAAATCGATATACAAGCAAAATGTGTCCTTTTCTTTGTTGCTCATTCTGGGGTGCCTGAAACCTATTTTATCCACTTATGATAAATTGTGGGGAATTGTAGGTCCATACCTTTCCCAGAGGTGTTAGTGCGTTGTTAACCACAATAGCTACAATAGAGTTTGAGCTCGGAATTCAACAGCCGGCGACGGTCTCGTTATTATGACGAACGAACATATATTACAATGTCCCCCAACGGCGAGTTAATGTCTGGAAGGACCGTCGCATGACAACAGAACAGATACTACACAACCCCTTCGCCCCCTCCCCCCCCCCACAAAAGAGGATACTCTTTAGTGGGATGGTATTATGACAATAGAACATCTACTACACTACCTCAAAAGTGGGAGATAATCCCTGGGAAATACTACACTACCGACTCCTGAATTGAGTATTGAAAGATAGTACGATACTACATTAATAGAAGTAATAGTATAGTTTCGGATTAAGACAGACAGATACCAAATCTCCATTAGTTTATTCAGACTACTATTCTTATCTTAGTTATCCTCACAACATTTCGGCCGATATAATCTCCGACCTTCTTCAATGTCGGACTCGGGAACCTATACGGAATTTCGAACTGAAGCCTTTATTTAATTCACGGGCTTAGATAGTAGTGATCATTTCTTCTTCTTCTTTTTTGCACATATTAATTTTTCTAAGTGTCTCATTATTTTGCGATCGGTCTTTTTCGTATCACGTTGTAGTCTGTAGGGAAACATCTCCGCAGTAACGTGTTCAACAAATGGTAAATTATTTAAAAGAAAGTCTGTTCATGGAAGTTCAGTTTGATTTTAGGTACACAGAGGAAGAAGGGAGAGTTCTTTACAGTGGTGGTAGGAAGACGAGTTCTTGCAGAGAAGGTTCTATTGGGAGGGGCAGAGCTTGAAGCTTAGTCAATCACCTACCTTAGAAATACCGATAGGCTAGGGAATAACTAACAACGTCTCTCCCGTGAGAAAGGTCTGTAGAGAAGAGACGTAAGAGATCACCCCCCCCCCCACACTAGATTGTGAAGTCGATTTTGTTCTCTGACAAGGAAAGAAAGGGTGCTGAGAGAGCCACCTCACCAGATGTGGCAGTAGTACTTCATCTGTCTCGGGACGAGTATTCCAGGTAATTTTATATACAGCGTGATTACTTGTTGCCTTCCCATTTCTTTGGCGTCCGCTTCCTCTTAATCTTCCCTCCTTAAAGAGCGGCAGAAATCAAAGTGAAATGTTTACGTTCGATGCCAACAAACAGGTGCTTCTCTGAAGGATAATACGTTCCCCTCCGCTTGTTTTGACTGCTACGTAAGTAGCGCCTCTTTCAGACGTTCGCTTCCTTTTTTTCTTTCTTTTTTGCCACCTTCGACGCAGCAACATAAAAACAACCAAAACATGTAAAACAGAAAAACAAACAAAAAAAAAAGACTGCGGCACATTTTAATGTGAATCTTAAGTTGTACAACCCTGAATATTAATAAATTACCTTTCGCCAAGATTAAAATCACCTGAGTAGAGGAAGATGGCAGTTATTAGAGGAGGGAAGAAAGAAACCTGCACACGTGATTGAGACAAAAAAAATAGAAAACATACAAAATTATAGAAACCGAAATTACAGTAACCTTTTAATAAACTTGTAACTTGTAATAAAAAAAAACTTGTAACTTGTAATAAAAAAAACTTGTAACTTGTAATAAAAACAAACTTCTAAAAAATCCAAATGACTCAATGCGGCCATAGCCATGCATTTGAACTATTGTTGGGGAATGTTCGCACGAAGAATATTCCTGCAAAGGGTTAAAATCCCGTTTTGAGGTGCGTGGTTAGACTAATGAATACAGTCGCTAACTATCCATCCATATCCCGTAACGTCATAGGGCGTCGTCAGGGAGTCGGGCAGATGCTCTATCTGTCCTAATTTTAAACAAGAACAAATAACGGCATTATTTGCTTCTGGAGTTTAGTTTACTTTTCATCAATTAACAGCAATGCACATCTCGATGAGCTGTAATATCCCGACCCACATCCGTATGCGTGGTGGATCTCGAAAAAAACACGTCTGCTCACTTTGACGTTGTACACAGAAAAGGCAGAATCAATCTTGCTTTTCTGCCACGTACTCCCCCTCTATGACGTCAGATCCTGTAACGTAGTCATAATTGTATTTTATTAACTTCTAATTAAATTCCATGATAAATGCCAGTATACTGAAATCATATGCCCTTAATAGGGTTAAGATGAAAATTCATATACACTAAATGTACAAAAACAAGGACATTCCCAAATTTTTACACTTTTATTGTCATTAATTAAGGGTATGACTACATATCAACCAAACCATTTCATTATCACATCACTACAGTATAAATCTCTATGCATGAGTGGATGAAGTGTGTGAGGTGCGCTGAAGAAAAATTCCTACCAGTAAAATACATAGCCCTGTGTGCTCGCATACCTTTAATGGCAATAAAAATTTCCTTGCTTTTGTACATTTAGTGTATATGAATTTTCATCTTACCCCTATTAAGGGCATATGGTTTCAGTATACTGGCATTTATCATGGAATGTCACTACTTTTGTAAAGGCTATGCCTCAATACAATGGTCATTTTTAAGGTTTTTTGGAATTTTCTGAAAAACTAAGGTATATGGTAAACTGAAATTAAAATGCCATCAACTAGACCCTAGAACCTCTATCTCTGCCAAAAGTTGATGCGATACAGGGTGACACATACGTACGTACGTACACACGGATAACACAAAATCATGCCTGACCTTTCTGGATCTCTGGGTTGCCTTGAATAATGATGCTGAAATTCTACACAGTTATAGAACCTATCAAAACAAATGTGTGCAAAGTTTTAACTAATTTTGTTCATTGGTTTTTGAGCTATGGTTGATCAAAGAAATTAGATTTCTAGCATAGGCCGTTTTTGAAGTCTATTAAGGGATAGAGCGCTCTGGCGCCTCCCTTGATTTACTACTAATCTTGCACTATCCATCCACCCATATCCCATAACGTCAAGGGACGTCGTCGGGGAGTCAGGCAGATACTGTATCTGTCATAACTTTTCAGTGGGCATGATTGAATCTGGTAGAACCCATGTTCTCTCCAGGCCACATACAGCACCTGGTATTTACAAATGGTCACCCATTTAGTACTCACCAGGATCAACGTCGCTTAACTACACACGAACACATCTGGGAAAGGTATTAACCTACAATCCCCTCCCCAACTATGCATAAGTAGAGAAAACGGGTTCAGCGTATGTAAAACAGCCGTGTCAGAAGCACAACTAAAGCGAACGGTTCCAGTGTACCGTTAAAATAAGCTGGACCAAGGACATCTGGGGAGGTGCAACTCAGAGCACTTTTTTTGCCTTGACAGAGTACAAAATTGACTTGGCAATCTAGTGGGGGATGAACCCTTTTCTTCCCTGCAGCCCCTTTCTCACGGAAGAGACGTCGCTAGTCTTTCCCTACTCTATCGGTATTTCGACTGAGCTTCAAGCTCTCGTCCTGCCTCCGCAAAACCTTCTTAGCAAAAACTCGTCTTCTACCAACACTGTAAAGAACTCTCCTTTCTTCATATGTGTACCTAAAATCAAACAGAACTTCCATGAACAGACTTTCTTTCAAAAAATTTCCCACATATGGAATACGTTACCGCGGGAATGTTTTCCTACAGACTACAACGTTGTCGTTTTCAAGTCCAATGTCAACAAATATTGTCACATCGTTCTGTGAGTTACTCATAGTTCCCAATCCTTTAATAGTACTGTTCCATCATCCAACTGAAAAACTCACTAACCCTTATCCGCGAGTGGTTTTTGGCCTTGGTGGGCGGTGAACCATTAATATTAAAAAGGACGGGTCTCAGAATAACGAGACACTTAGAAAACTTAACAGGAGCAAAAGGCCAGACAACTAACTTTACTTTATTACATGATCCTCAGAGGATCTATGCATACTTGCTTTACTTATCTTTCCACCGTTGACAAAGAACGCTGCGGATCTGGTCAGTCCAGCGCTTTGGAGACCTACCACAAATTCTTCTTTGAATGCTTGGTATACATTGCTTTCATTATCTCTTCTGACAACGTGGCCAAACCAGTTCGATCTTCTTTTCTTGATAACCTTATTTCGAAGTCCAAACGTTTCTTTAAGTTGTGTTATTTTGCTGCGATCAAGGTGGGTGTTTACCAAGCAAGGTTCTCAAAGTCATTTTCGAAAACAGAGAGCCTGCACTCGTTTGCGGTGCTTAACGTCCAAGTCTCAGAAGCGTATGTAGACAAGTGCATTGTCGAATCTGAATCAAATCATAAGACAAATTTTTCCTGCTCCAGATTGATTTCTCTAGTCCGCCAAATACAATGGAGGCTAACGTAATCCTTCTGTTTACGTCGTTTGATACATTCGGAAAAGCAATCCAAAACGTTGCTGTTGACGAAAGACAACACATTTGGAGAAATAGCCGAATACGGTCACTGGTAATAAATAAACAGTCTCGTGCTTGCTCTGAAAAGTAACGGCGTCTTGGTATGAGGAGTGGCAGGGACAGTCAGAATTTGTTGTCGGTAGTGAGGCGAAAGAGATTCGCTCGGTAGAAAATCTCGGGCAGACTGATTATTTACCTCCAACCACAGGAAGATGACACAAGGTCGTTAAGTGGGATTTAGTGATAAAGGTAGCGCACTCTGGCCCCGCAAAAAAAATGTTGGGGCAGCCCCGTCGGCATTCCCCTGTCGGGGCGCCTCAGACAGTTGGCAATAAACTAACTCCACCCCAAAGAGGAGAGGCAAGGCCTGAAAGGATGAAATTACTCGTACTATCTAGAACTATACCTCAGCCTGACAGAAGAAAGGCCACTATCATTCATAATGACCCTTCTACGTCGGACTGATTGTCGAGAACGAATCATCGACATGCTAAGAATGGCGTCTCTGACTTACATAGTAAGACTGTGGAAGAAATAATGCTATGACAAACTGTGTCGAATATTTATTGAGCTTAGTTAAAGTATCAATTATGTAGGTCCCAGCGCATGACGCCAATATTCTAACGTCTATTTTTTTAAAAAAGGTGTGAAAGTGTATGTTTCCTGCGCTTTCGATTGGCTGAAATAAAATTACTGTATTAAGATTCTTATCCAATCAGCAGAAAAAATCATCCTGGTATGAAGTGTGGTTCGTTAAGAAGGGGGTGATATTAGCAGTAACTGAACAGTCTGAATTTGTTGTAGGCAGTGAGGCGAAAGAGATTCGCTCAGTGGAAAATCTCTGACAGACTGTGTCAAATATTTATTGGGCTTCGTTTAAATATCAATGAGGTAGCTCCTAGCGCATTGTGCCACTATTCCAACGTCTATTTTTAAAGGGTGCGAAAGTGGTAAATTCCGGTGCTTTCGATTGGCTCAAATAAAATATCTGTATTAAGATTTTTATCCAATCAACAGTTGATATTTTTACAAAAATATTTGTTTGCCGCTGCTGATTGAACAATGTTTGCATTGTTAAAAAGTGTGGAAAAATAGGGATTACACAACTGAAGTTATAGATTTGGTAAAGTTAATAATTATTATTATCATTTTCTTTATTACCAAGGACAAAAGCCACTCGAGGTAAAGGTTAATGAGATGGATGGGTTGTCAGATGAATGATGAAGAATATTATGAGATAGGCCAGTATTTTAAAATAGATTATTAAATATTTATGAAAGACTTTTGGAATTTCTAAGTATTTATAGAAAACGTTTGGAACTTCAAATATTTCTGAAAAGTTTTGGAATTTCCAAATATTTTTTATTAGTTACAAAGGGTTCTTAGATGAGTGATCTTCCACTATTAAAAGTAGACTGTGTTCCTTGGAGTCTGAATGACAGTAAGTCTTCCTAGATTTGCAATACTCTCCGTTGACTTTCCATCACCATTGTAATTCACTTTGCTTCATCGCAACACCCATTTTCTTGTTGATAACGACCAATGGTTTTCTTCGAGTGAAAATAAGTCTCTTCGTGATTCCAGTAATATCTATAGCCTTTCAGTCGAAGTCTGGACGGTGCTTTACCTCCTCGGAATTTGCATTCTTTTAAATATTTCACAACCACTTTCTGAGATAGCAGGCAATGTTGCTGCCACTGAGTTTGTTTTTTATGGGGGGGGTATTACTTCTTTTTTTTACCATCTTTTCAATTCAACACTTAAAAATGTTTTGCACAGAACATTACCAGCATTGATACACTATTAATGTAGAGATAAAATTGCACTAAATATTTCACCCGATAGTTCCCAAAAACTCCGCCTTAATTCTGTTTTAGCATTATGTACGAACTCATCCAGTTCCATCGTAGCATGTGTTATTGCTGTTCTTTACCTGATCTGGCAACTTGTTCCAGAAATATATTACCCTAGACCAATGTTTTTCAACGAGAGTCCCACAAAATCTTAAGTCTCCGTAAAAGATGTCTCAGGGGTCCGCAAACAAAAAAGTGAGATAAGCCAATGCCCTTTTTACTTTTAATTTAACTAGCAAATATATGCTCTCACCGATCGCATATTTTTGCTATGCTCGAAGGATTATAAAATATGTGAAAAAACTACATACAATACGTAGTTAAAGCAAAATGAATTGTTTTGGACTATTAAAATAATTTCCAATGCTATGGATAATGTTTACCCATTCATTTCTTTCTTTTTTATTATCGTTTATGTTGGAATTCATGTTTTGAAACATGACGTAAATAATAAATCTATGACATCACGATAAAGCTATAATTATTTTGTTATGGTAATGTTTCAAGCTCTATTTATAAGAACGTCCAAATAAGTCAGTTGGTAGAACTGAAGATCTCAAAGTTTCGATTTCCGACCATGGAATCCGATCTATTTTTGGAGAATTTATTATTTATTATTAATGCAATATTGTCCATTTTTAAAAGTAGTTAATATGTATTTCGAATGAGACAAATTCTGCAATGTATTTATTACGTTTAAAGTATTTGTGACAGAGGGACTGGCGAACAGACGGACAAAATCTCTATTTATATGAGATTCACTAAACACGCACAATATATTATTGGTTAGTGTAATGTAGACGTCATCATATCTCTAACGTATTATGTTATTAAAAATATATAACAATCATTTGGAATATGTTTAGTGATATCTGTATGACATTAGTGTGAAACCGCCTTCACTAGTAAGTTCCCAGACAAGTGGCTCTGAAAATAATATTTTCTTCGCCATTTATTGGTTCAGATGACATTTTTGCCTTGATGTACCTTTGTCTTTTCAACATTGCCAGTAAAAGAATTAATAAATAAATAAATAGACTGATGCAGCAATTAATGTTAGACTAGCGTTTCTCGACCTTATTTTAAAATTGGTCAGTACTAAAAGGGTGACCATTTTGGAATAACAAGTGTTGTATGTGCTCTCCTCTTATCACGGCATTGTTTCCAGTCGTCTTAGACTTCTTGCCATTGGAATCAGGCAGTGTTGACTAAGGAGAGTTGTACTTGTGGATTGTGCAACCATTGCTTTAAAATTGCACGCGCAGGGTATCCATTGTCTTGTGAGACTAAACGGGGGCCATGATTGTAATATTGTAATATAGACGTCATCATATCTAACTTGTATTATTAAAAATATCAATAATTGGTTATATATTTAGTAATGTGTATACGGTGCATGTGTGAACCCACCTTCACTAGTCACTGGCCACTAAGTATGTTTCACTTTATCAAATGTCACTGAAAGTAACATTTTCTTGGACCATTTTTGCCTCGATTTACCTCATGTCTTTTGAACATTGCCAGTAAAGGATAAATAAATAATAAACTGATGCAGCAATTATCTGTTTTTGTTCTGTTTATATTATGTGTGTCATATGATATTGGTTATTTATATTTATATTATATGTGTCATATGATATTGGTTATTTATATTCATATTATATGTGTCATATGATATTGGTTATTTATATTTATATTATATGTGTCATATGATATTGGTTATTTATATTTATATTATATGTGTCATATGATATTGGTTATTAATATTTATATTATATGTGTCATATGATATTGGTTATTTATATTCATATTATATGTGTCATATGATATTGGTTATTTATATTTATATTATATGTGTCATATGATATTGGTTATTTATATTTATATTATATGTGTCATATGATATTGGTTATTTATATTTATATTATGTGTCATATGATACTGGTTATTTATATTTATATTATATGTGTCATATGATATTGGTTATTTATATTCATATTATATGTGTCATATGATATTGGTTATTTATATTTATATTATATGTGTCATATGATATTGGTTATTTATATTTATATTATATGTGTCATATGACATTGGTTATTTATATTTATATTATATGATATATTATATGCTATATTATATGCTATATCTTTATATGATATATTATATGATATATTATATGATATTGGGTATTAACGTTTATTTTTGTATGTTTGAGTCTAGAATTAGTTTTTTGTTTTTTTTTGTAAATGCAACTCCAATAAAATATTCTAAACGAAATGTATTAATGTTATTTAGCATTACTGAAAAATCTTATAATATATGGATTATTTGTTTCCTTAGACCGGTTATTCAAAAACGTATACTATGATATATAGCACGTTGACTACGATGGAAATAAAATGAGAACGATATGGTATTTCATTTTGTTTGTGCACAGGGGTTCCTCAAGACATGTACTTTATTTTAAGAGTTACGCCAACATAGTAGGGATATTTTCCATTTAATCCTAGTGAAAATTCTGATATTACCCTGACTTTAAACCTAAACCTAACCCCTAACCATAGCTACCCTAAGCCTAGCCCCGCCCCCCAAATGAGGGGGTAATGCATGGGAGAATGATCTCATGACGAATGAACATATACTACACTATCCCCCCAAAGGTGGAGGTAATGCTTGGTAGGATGGTATCATGACGAAATAACATATATTACCCTCCTCTGGAAAAAAGAGGAAGTACTGCCATGGAGAATGATTTTATGACGAACGAAAAGATACTACGGAAATATGTCATGTAGCGGGCATTAAACGGAAAATAACCAGTAATAGGAGAAGGCGGAGGAGTAACGTTACATTACGAGTTAGATTTCTGTTGTGAAGATTTCTGCCGTTTTGGGATTCATCTTATTGTTGGGTTGGATTGATCGTTTTGCTCGGCTGGCAATTTATTGTTAGGTCGTATCTCTCATTGATTAGTACACAAAGGAGGTTGTATAAAATATACACCGTGTATCCTGCTTATATTACATGTTTCTCTTCACTGTTCTGAAAAGAGAGAGAGATAACTTTGTCGCGTCGTACCCCGTTCTTTATTGCTCCTAAAATGTGAAATTTTTTGCAGCAAAAACCGAATAGTCGAAACAAGAAATATTTATAAAGGTTACAATGTATTGTAGTAGAATGTCGACCTTCTCTTCGTACACTCCTTCCTATATGCTCTACATATATTAAGCAATAGAATATGTTTTCTAACAAACGAATCCAATTATTGTAAATTGATCTAATTAAACTTCTTATACTTATTTATCTCCCTCCCGCGGCAAGAAGATGTGACACAAGGTCGGGAAAGTGGGATTTGAAAAGCAGGCGCCCTCGAGGAAGAGCACTCTGGCCGAACAAAAATTGCCTGGCCAGCTACCTCGGCATTCCCCGGTAGAGACGCCTCAGGCGATTAGCAATAAAGTAATTCCTCTTTAAAGGGTGAGAAGGCAAAGTCTGAGAAGGTGAACTTCCGGGAGCTGCACAGGACTATACTTCAGACCGACATGGAACAAGTCGCATAGAATTTGCCGGTCTGATTTTGGTATGAACTAAACCCGAATTTCTTGAAATCTGCCATGACAATAGCTTTCAAGATCGAGAAAGAATATTCTAAACATGTCGCCCATAGTTTTAAATGACATTAGGAAGAGGGGGGGTCTTGAATGGGCGAAATTTGTTCCACTTTTAAGAATCAATATAATTTTCTGTTACTGATGGTTTAAAGTCCACCGGGGGTTCGCGAAGGGCCATGCTCACTTGTAAGTTCGATATGGGGAACACTTTCGACCTCACTAATGACTCGTAATATTTTCGTTGACAAAAATCAGCTGATTCACTCGGTGACACGATGTAAGTAGCTGCTAAATATGGTAGTAACACATAGTTATAAAGGTGGTTGTAATGCTAATGTAGCGGTAACAGTTCCTATGTCTTCCTCTTTATCTGTGTGCTGTCATAATGTAACAAATGAAAAGGAACAACAAATAATTACGTTATTTGCTGTGGAATTTGGTCTACTTTACAATTTACAGCAAGTACACCGGAATGAACTGTATCTTCACGGCCAAGCCCAGTTGGAGAGGGGGGACTCTAAAAGAGGTCCGTTAGTCTTGACCTCGAATACCCTGATGGGATTAGTAAGATGGCACTGAGAAGCTGTCTTTCGATAGAGATCGCAACTGAAACATGTATGCACATATGTAGCCAATAAAATGTGTATACATAAGGAATTTATGCTATATATATATATATATATATATATATATATATATATATATATATATATATAAGCCTTTTCCAAGCTATACAGGAAAAGTCTGCGGTGTCTATTCTTGGATGGTCCACTGTTATGCCGAAGGAGTTCCAAAGAGATGTTATCGCAGCCATGAATTTTCAAGCTCGTTCGAATCCCTGGAATGTAGGTGTGGTAGACATCCAGTTACGCGTTTGAAATTGGGAGGCCACTTCTGTGAAACCCATCAGAGATGGAGAAAGCTTCGATTTAGAAGTGTTGAGAAATGTTCTTGCCCGCCAGCGGGCAGGAACATCTTCAGTTTCACTGAGTGCCTGCTGATTGTCTGGCATTTAAGTGCGTATTCATGTGAACGAACAGGTTCAAAGAGTTAGTCTACACCCGCAAAAAAAGTGACGCATATCGCTTGAGTCAGCATATGTTCGCAGCTCTCCCGCTGGTTTTCATTGGCACTAGTGGTTTTGTATGGCATACATCGTGCGCTGATACACACACACACACACACACACATATATATATATATATATATATATATATATATATATATATATATATATATATATATAGACATGTACAAAAAGCTGCTACATTGGCATATCAATGTTATCGATCAATAGTTATTAGAAACTAAGATGTCATTAGGCGGAAAAAAAGGTCTGATCTTTCACTCAGATGTTCAATATAACTTGCCAGTGTAGCGGCTTTTTGTACATGTCTGTATAAATAAAAAATAATTATATAAATAACTCTATTTACTATTGAGCGCGTTGTTATAAGTCCGGTTGAAATTCTGTAGATTTTTATTCTGTTGAACTCTACTTTACCTGAATTACTATATATATATATATATATATATATATATATATATATATATATATATATATACAGTGACACGCAAAAGTATTCAATACATTCGATAATTCCAAATATCTCAAAATCTAATTAATATTCCATGATGAAATTGGCATGGATTATTCATATTAACGTAAGAAACGACTTCTGTGAAGGATATTGAAAATCGATGCGTATTTTATTATTTATTTAACAAAACATGAAAATAACCAACGCAAAAGTATTCAACACATTCTATTATAAGGCATTAGTTGATATCTCTTGACTTTTTTACATGATGAACATTTCATCATGACTAATTTCCATATTAATATGACGATATTTCAGCCAATCACGAGCCTGCGTGTGTTATCTAGTCAGTTGTGCCGGTGACACCACGTTTAACGTTTGAGAGCACTCTCACCTGTCAATGTTATAAGTTCGCAATGGTTAAAGTAAAATAATTATCTAATAACCTTCGCCAACGTATCGTGGACCTTCATGAAGAAGGAAATGGATACAGGAAGATATCGCAGACTTTAAGAGTGAATGTAAACACAGTAGGATGCGTCATCAGAAAGTGGAAGAAGTACAACTCTGTTGTTAATGTTCCTAGGAGCGGCCGTCCAAGGAAGATCACTGGTGCAACTGAACGGCTAGTCATTAGAAAAGTGAAGCAAAACCCATTTGTGGCTCGTTCCGAGATTCAAGAACATCTGCAGAGAGCTGAAGTAACAGTTAGCAAGGACACTATCAGCCGAACTATTCATCGAGCTGGCATTCACTCAAGGTCACCTAGAAACATTCCTTTAATGGACAAGAAACATTTTATTTACCTCCCCAGGAGGTTAGGCACAAGGCCAGGTTTATCTTACTCCCACAAGGTAAGATGTGACCCAAGGTCGGGTCGGGAAAGTGGGACTTTAAAAGCCAGCGCCCGAGAAGGTGAGCACTCTGGCCATTAAAAATTGCCTGGGCAGCCCCGTCGGCATTCCCCGGTAGGGGCGCCTCAGACAGTAAGCAATAAACTTACTCCTCCCCAAAGAGGGGAGGCAAAGCCTGGGAGGGTGGACCTCCTAGAACTGCACAGGACAGACCCAATAGACCGGCGTAAATCAAGCCCCGAAGGCCAAGACGATACCAGTTTATGGTGTGTATCAATCAATGGACAAGAAACATGTTTCTAACCAATTGAAGTTCGCTGATGAATATATAAAGAAGCCAGACGCATATTGGGATTCCACTGTGTGGTCAGATGAGACCAAAATAGAGCTTTTTGGACACAACTTTGTGGATCATGTTTGGAGGAAAAGTGGAGAAGCTCTTGCTTCAAAAAACACCATTCCAACAGTTAAATTTGGAGGGGTAGTATTATGATTTGGGCAAAGGAAACAGGAGAACTTAAGATCATAGAAGGAAAGATGAACGCCATCATGTATAGAGACATTTTGAATGAAAAACTATTGAAGTCAGTTCATTTATTCCAGTTTGAGAACGGTTGGGTCTTCCAACAAGACAACGACCCGAAGCACACAGCGAAGCTAATAAAGAAATAGTTTGAAGATAACAATATTGATGTTATGAAGTGGCCCATCCAATCACCAGACCTTAATCCAATCGAGAATTTGTGGAGAATTCTTAAGATCAACGTCCACAAAAGGAATCCTAAAAATATTAAAGAACTAAAGGCTTTCTGCGTCGAAGAATGGAACCGTATAACACCTGAAACGTGCAAGGAGTTCACTAGAAACTATGCAAAAAGGCTTCATGCTTTAAAGCAGAGCAAAGGATTTGTAACTAAATATTAAAAGAATGTGTTGAATACTTTTGCGTTGGTTATTTTCATATTTTGTTAAATAAATAATAAAATACGCATCGATTTTCAATATCCTTCACAGAAGTCGTTTCTTAAGTTAATATGAATAATCCATGCCAATTTCATCATGGAATATTAATTAGATTTTGAGATATTTGGAATTATCGAATGTATTGAATACTTTTGCGTGTCACTGTATATATATATATATATATATATATATATATATATATATATATATATTATACTAGCAAAAACTCCCCGCCCTCCGGGCTGCAATTATTGACGCTGTTGTCTTTTTTACAGAAACCAAAGAAGTAATTTTCATTTAACGTTTTGGTAATTTAGAGGAAATATTTAAAAAATGATGTCGTAGTGTTATTTCATATATTCAATATGGAGGAAATATACCGTGCATGAACATCGTCAAATTTTGTTTTTTAGGAAAAAAACAACAAAAAGGTCAATTGATATGGAATTTAAGATATTCAACGTCGATAAATTTTATTTTGTTTCAGCATAAAAATTAAAATGAATTCCCCATTAAAACTGGTTATATAATGAAATGAATAAACATAAGGGTGGAACATCGATTGGTCAAATACTCCACTTTTATATTACTGAGTAATTCAAGATGGGTACTTTGTACTTTTCACCTTTATTATAAAAGAAAGAAAAATACGAAAAGAATATTAAAGAAAATCATTTTTTTTTTGTAATTTAGACATCATCATCATCATCATTATCATCATCATCACTACCAACATGTTAACTCCTTGCCCTTTTGGCTAGGAGTAAAATATTGTATATGTACTGAATCTGCACTTAATTTTTATGTTCTTTGTCAGTGAAGGAGAAATCCTTGTAGACCGAGGCAATTGAATTTTTTGTTCCAATTCAGAGTGCCTATTTTTGGGAACCTGGATTCTCCCCACGTTAAATATTAACATTGTGTCTAACTCTGCTCTCATGGGAAGAAAGTAAATAGGAACAACAACAACAACAACAACAGCAACAAATTTATTAAAAAATTATAAACGCATGTAATTAAATATCAACAGATTAGAAAATATTAATTCATTAGAAACTTATAAATAAATGAATATGCAAATGGGAGTCTGAGAGGATGATATGATGTACGAACTACGTATACTGACCCCTAAGGAAGAGTTAATGCCTGGGAGGATTATATCATGACAACAGAATAGATAGTACACTAACTCCCCTCACACACCAAACTGGTAATTCTGAAGAAGGTGGTATCGTGATGAACGAATGTATACTGTACGGCCTTCCTCCCGAAGAAGAGGTAATGCCTGGGAGGAATGTATCATGACGAATAAAAATATACTACGGAGAATTAAATAAGCATAAATCGTTTTAATGTCAATATAGTTAGAATAGGTGGAAAAAAACTTTTGCATTTATTTATTTAGATAACATTAAAAACCATGGCAAGTTTCATTGTCTACGTGAAACCCCTTAATGAAAATTGACTGGAAAAATATAGTCGCCGTCTTTATAAACAAAGATGAATGTGCTGAATAAGGAAGAACGATAACTTTCATAATTTTCTAGTTAAAATAGACATGTTTATTATAAACTTGAGTCATCGTTCTTCCTTAGCTAGTATTATGGTGAACGAACATATACTACACTGACCCCATCCTCTGACAGACGATAATATCATAATGAACGAACACGGCTTACCTCCACCTAAAAAGGAGGAAGTCATTCTTGCGTGGACGGTCTTATGATAACAGAACCGATACTACACTACCCCTCTCACCATAAAAGATATTTTGACTAAATCGAATCTTGGGGAATTTTCTATTCTGGGAATATTCCCCCCTACACACCCTTAAAAACGGAGGAGGTAATTCCTGGGAGAGCAGTCTTACGACAACAGAACCGATACTACACTACACCGCCCATTAAAAAAAATATTCCAATTTAATCAATTTTTTTTGCTTTTTTAATGTAAAAATGCCTAGTAACAAAAAAATATTTTTTATGGTTCCGTGGCCTTTTGGCGAAGATCAAAGTGTAGTATCTGTTCGAAATCTCAGCGATATTTAACACTTTACTAAAGCCGGAAGTAAATTATCTCCCTTGAAAATGAAATTCTAAATAAGTTTTTAAACGCTATAATTTTTTTAATAAAATCTTTATATCTTATTTTATTTATAATTATAATAATAGTACTATCGATAAAACGATTGCGTATGTAGAAAATAATTTGACAATACAAAGTAGAAAGGTAGATTACAGAATATTAATTTATTAAAAACTTAAAAATAAATAAATATGCAAATAAGCATAAGGCTATTTCAATATATTCTTATATCATTGGAATTAAATCATCCTAACGTGTTTTGATGTTAATATAGTTAGTATAAGTGTAAAAAACTTTCGCATTTATTAATTTAAATTTGAAATAGCACCATCCATCCGATGTCCTTATCGATGTCAGCAGTTCTGGAACCTTTTTCAAAAGCTATTATTCAAAATTAAAAGTACGTAAAAATAACATTAGAAACAAATGTTCCTTCATTTGTGAGCAACATACTAATAATAATCGTTTATACTTTTCACGTATTGTTTACTTTGAAGAGAAAACATTCATCCTTTTTAAAAAAAAACTCCGAAGAATGTTTCATAACATATTTTTACTTTAATAAGATTTTTTTTTAATTTTTATATTTATACTTCTTTGTTTCTTTAGACAATCGAACTATTTTTATGCGGAGGGGTAAAAATTTAATGCAAATCTGAAATATTTTAATCTTTAAATGGGAGGTTGTTCTCATATGATGCATCTTAAAACACTTTAAAATACTTTTTAAAAAAGCAGAAATTTTGGAAATATTTATTATTTGATGTCGAATATCTATTTGTTAAAATTTCACAAAAATCGGAGGTATCTGAATTTTCAAACAAAATTAAACTGAATATATCCCACATTACTAACTCTTACACTTAGAAGCTGTGTTCCAAGATTTGTAATGATCGGTTAATTAGTTTCAGAGTGAATCTTATACATAGAAATATATAAACATATATACATACCGAACTGTATATAAATTGAGCTACCTCTTCCAGGATGAACTCATAATATATACTGGAAGAGAATTGCAGACATAGAACTTATATAAGACGACATAGAATCAAACCGGTCAACACAGTTATTCGGTGTTGATTCAGGCGAATTTACATTTACCATTTAGAAATTCACAAATATAAAAGGGCGCGTGACTATATTAGTGGTGATACATCGACAGGGGATCTTACCTGAAATCGTGAAATAGAAATAGGGGGATCATCAGCTATTTTCCATGTAATTGTTTCGGAGATTTAAAAACAGAACAGTTATATGTATATATATATATATATATATATATATATATATATATATATATATATATATATATATATATATATATACCCTCCGTCCAAAATGGTGGAAAAAAATTATGTTTTGTTAGTTTTTACACTAATATTAATATTCATATAAAATAACGTCTCAATCTGTGAAGTTAAAAAAAGAAGAAAGAAATAAAGTTTAAAAAAGACAAAAAACACAAAACGTATCAATCAGTATAGAAAGAAGAAAGGTAAAAGAAATAAAGCGTCTCATTATGGAAATAGAGTGAATTCATTTCAGAAAGCGGGGGATTTTCGTTCTTGTAATTTTCTTTTTTTTCTTTTTCCGAAACCATTTTAAGTGTTTAGAGGAAGGAAGACAGCAAATAGAAAGTTCGACAACCCAACGCGTATGAAATGAATTCGGAAATAAATCCATCACTCTATTTCCGTAATGAAACGCTTTATTTCTGTTTTCTTTGTTGTTGTTGTTGTTGTTGTTGTTGTCTTATACTGATTGATACGTTTTTGGTTGTCTTTTTGAAACTGCACACTTTCAGACGTGTTCTTTCTTATTTCTTTCTCAGATTGAGACGTGATTTTATGTGAGACACTAAGACATTTCATGTTCGTACGTACGTTATTATCTTTCATGCATATTTTTAAAAAAAATGAGATCGGCAAAGATTGTAATTAATCTCATGTAGCTATGGTAAGCAATTTCGACTTTACCCATTTAAAAATGAATTGTTCTAAAATCAAATTACGTGGGCCTGTCGACTAAAACAGTACAATTTTAAATAAATACATTTTAAAAAGTGACATTCGCTATATTGATTTGAGGAATATTTAGCTGACAAATATTTTTACGGTCAGAAGATAGAGAATATTTATTGTTTAAAAAAAAGATTAAAGTCCTACAATTTTAAATAAATAAGAGAGAAATTCGTTTAATTTATTAAAAGAGTATTTAGCTGACAATGCCAATTATTTTTACGGAAGAATAAAGAGTCATACTTTTTTCGTAATACTATTGACCATAGACATTTATTATTTTAAAAGGAATATTATTACTGAAAGTAAATTTTACAGATTTATGTAGAAATCACCGTGGAATTTCGACAGAGTACAAATAAAATGTTATATTGGTTTTTATTATAGAGTGGAGGGTGGATTACTTCACTTTGTAACAACACACAAAGGTAATAACTCTGTCTACATATCTATATATAAACAGCGAACCTACGTGAATTATTATATTAGAGCCGAACACGAAAAAGCCAGTAAATTTGGGCCTGATCACATACGGCGATTTTTTGGTGAACTAGCATTTCTATGTTTGAATTATTACAAAAGATGTTGTGCGTATCTGCTTGTATCCGTAAAGAAATGTAGGTTAGTAAACTTGTAACAAGAGAAGAGTTTATCTGTTGGTGTCACTGTCTTTTTGGCGTCTGTTTTGGGTTTTTATATATATATATATATATATATATATATATATATATATATATATATATATATATATATATATCGTTTAATATGATGGATAAACAATTTCAATAATAGTGAAAACATACTAAATGCTTATAATACTAACACGAGTACATTATTAATACCATAACCATAACGTGATTTCCGCCCAAACTATTTATAAATATCTAAGCACTACGTTCTTTACTTGATAACAACCCCTGAAGATGGATCCAGATGGATCCGAAAGTACTAGGGATATAAAGGAATACGGCAAATACATCGACCAGTTTCTGCTCGAAACAAAAAAAAAACACGTACGGAAATTAGAAAAGATTAAAACGAAAATATGCAGATATAAATTTTCCGTCATATTTAACGAAATATGTTTAAAGGGAAAAATGCTGTCTACATACACACACACACACCCATATATGTACATACGAAGCCTGTCTAAAAAGTATCCGATCTTAGGCCAGAAAAAATATTTTAAATACGTGACGCGGTTGGGATCATAGTCTCCTTCAGAGTAAACCACTTGTGCTTGTACACACTTAGTCAATCTGGAAGTCTTCTTTTGGAATGGTGTTCATCTCCGCCGTCGCGTTCCGCATTATCTCTTTTTTCGCACCCTCTCACCAACAGCTGCACCCGAGCAGTTTGGGGCCTGCCAGAACGCTAGCAACTCTCCGCTGATGTGCGAACATTTTTGAATCGGTTGAACCACTCTTTGTGTTGTAGTAGTTAAGCCAACGTATATGTTTTTTTCTCTGTCGGAGACAAAATTTCTCAATGGACACTTGAATTCATATACGATGTTTGTCCTATCCAAAACAAAGACCCTGATTCGCTAATGGAAAGGATCCTCACAGAAATATCCAGACACACACACACATACATACACACACACACACACACACATATATATATATATATATATATATATATATATATATATATATATATATGTATATATATTAAACAAGTTTAAATGTATCAATAAAATGAACTTAAAATCAATATTTTTTAAAACGTGCCCAATACTAGGTAAAGCTTTATAAATATTTATTATATAAACATTTAATCTGACTTACACAAATGCAATTACGTTTCAGCGACTTAACGTTCTCCCGGAGCCGGAAAATAATTTTATGATTATTTCTCGGCTCTGTACGTAACTGTAATGCAATTGCATTTGTGTAAGTGAAATTTTATTATATATATATATATATATATATATATATATAATTATTTCCACAATCAGACAACGCCGCAGCCCACAACCTATGAAAAGAAACAAACCGGAAGTCCTAGACTCGAGTCTAGGACTTCCGGTTTGTTTCTTTTCATAGGTTGTGGGCTGCGGCGTTGTCTGATTGTGGAAATAATTATATATATCATCTCACATTCAAGAAATCTAATATATATATATATATATATATATATATATATATATATATATATATATACTAGCCTACCTACCCAGCGTTTCCGGAAATATTTTTACTTTCATTTTTGTTTTGCTCATTACGCCCCCTAATTTTGTACTTTTTCTTTAATAATTTCTCGTGAGGAAACATAAACATTTTGGGAAAGATAATTCAATAAATTGGATATTTGTTATTCAAATAAATGGGTTTTGCAATAAAATCAATCGGACGTTTTACGGAATGCATAAATACTTTTCTTTTTAACTCTGAAATTTGTAAATAATAAGAAGCTTAGCGCCATGTCGAGGTTTTTATTTACCGAATTTTGTTTTTTTAAATAGGATTTTGAAAGTTAATTTTATATATTTCCATTTCCCTTTTTTAATTAACTATTTTAAATAAATTATGAATTAATTAATCGATTTTTATTATTTTTTTTTAATTTTGCGAATCACGCTTATCTGTAATCACACACACACACACGCACGATATATGATCACCTTGATTAACGTGTGCGTGTGTGTGTTTGGCCGTATACGTGTTAGGGTGAAACAGATGTGATGCAAATGCTAAGAGTATTATTTACCCCCTCTTCAAGAGGTTAGACACAAGGTCAGGTCAGGTTTTGAAATGCCAGTGTACTAGTCCACTCTGACCTACAAAAATACCTGAGCAGCCCCGTCGATATACCCAGGTAGGGGCAAATCAGGCGATTAGCAATAAAATAATCCCTTCTCAAAGAGAGAAGGTAAGGCCTGGGAGAATGAACCTCCTAGGACTGAACAGAACCACACTTCAAGCAAGACTATTGTCGAAGTGATTGTCGATGCTACGTCCTCAAAAGGTATGAATAACACCTACTCAAGCCGCGACAGGCCTTGTACCAGGTAACCATAACTCAGGTGCCAGCTAAATTGATTTAACCATATAAATCGTAGTACAGGTTATCTACCCCGTCTGCTATTCTATATTGGGTAAAATGGCGGTTTTCCTGATAGTTTTTATTAGACTTTTTCCAGTCTCTCGAGAGGATGCCCCCAGTAAAGGTGCATGCGCGGGGAGTCTATTGCGAGGCAAGAGTTGCGCAATCATCGACTGTACATCAAATAAAAGTCTGGAAACAATGCCGATAAATATACAGAGTTTTTCTTCTCCCAAATTAGTTGCACATTCAAGGATTTAGAGTCTAGTATATTTGATATGAAAGTAAAAGTGTTCCGTAATTGGCTGGGAGACCAGGATTCAATCCTCGGTCAAGTGATACCAAAGACTTTTTTTTAAATGATACTTGATGCCCCTTTTGCTAAACACTCAGTATTATAAGGTGAGAATTAAGGGTAACTGGAGTAATCATGGGAAATACGTGACGCCCTCCCCTATACTTCGATGTAGTAGCCAATGAAATTGCAGCCTCCGGGTCGCCTTCGATTATTGTCGACTGCTTTACTTTTTTATACTCTATTATTACTTAATCCATGAAGAGAGGATATATGGATGCATACTATTCCCAAGGGTACTAGTGAAAGTGATGCAGTGGCCCCAAGAGAACTCGAACCCGGGCCACTGAGACCACAGTCCTCGCCTTTAACCACTACTATTCCTGGTAGTAATCCTATGTATATTTATGCGAACTGTGTGCTCCCATTGACAATCACACATACACACACAATAAAGCACGAGCTCTCACATATTCATTGATAACAGACTTGAATGTACAGATTATATATATAGATAGAGATCTTCAACGAATTTACATCTACAGAAACTAATATAATACGTGTACTATATATATATATATATATATATATATATATATATATATATATATATATATATATGAGAGAGAGAGAGGAGAGAGAGAAAGACATTTGTTGTTGTTTTTCATCTTTTCTACCTAAAGAAGGCCAAGTGATAAAAGAAGGTAGGCCGTGGCGTAATAAGGGCCTTAGGATGGCGATGGTTAAGACTAGAACAGCCTCTGAGGACAACAAAAGAAATGGCCCCCATCTTCTCCGTCTTCTCGAGTATCGTTATTATTTACATCAGCAAGAAATGCGCGGAATGTGACAGGTTAAACTCATCACTAGTGAGCAGAAGTGCCGACGGCGGAAGAAGAGGAAAAAAGAAGACGGGAGAAGAAAGAAAAAGAGGACAAGAGAGAACAAGAAAGAATAGGAAAGAAGAGGAAAAGAAAGAACAAATTAAAGGAAAAGAAGAACAAACCCGAAGAAGACGAAAACAGCATAAACATGACAAAAAAGAGGACGAAAAAAGAAGACGAAGAAAAAGAAAAAAGACGACGACGAAAAAAGAAGACGAAAAATAAAAAAGACGAAAAAATAAAGACGAAGAAAGAATAAAGAAGAAGGGTTTTCTAAGAAGCGTCCTAAAGTTATTATTATTATTATTATTATTATTATTATTATTATTATTATTATTATTATTATTATTATTATTATTATTATTAATGATAATAATGAAAATAATGATAATAATAATAATAATAATCATTATTATTATTATTATTATTATTGTGGGTGGAGATAAAGCGAGTAACGGTATGGTTTTTACGGACTATGAGTATTAAAACGGGCGTATCATAATTATTTTAATTAGTTTCTATTTAAATTTTGATTGTGTTTCAAAGATAAAAGCCTAAAGTTAATCTCTAAAAAAAATTTAATTTTACGCGTGAAAATAAATTTTAAAATGAAAGCTGTTTTCACGTCGGCTAAAAATACATTAAAAAAAACAGTGAAATTGAAATTTTAAGAAATTCATTAAAAAATCTCTTTGAAAAATAAATATCAATTTTCTAGAACTATTTCAAATATAATTATTAAATTAAAGTCTTAAGACACTGAATTAAAAAAAATATGTACATACTTTTTACTAATAAATGTCATAGTTATCTGAAAAAATGTCAGAGTAATGATAAAATCTGTAAGCGACAGCAAGCAATGGAATGTGAACAAGATTGTTAACGACATTCAGAGATTATATGGGAGCTCATAATCGCAATAATTTATAATTTTATTATTTTTACTTTTATAAAGAAGATATGGTTGTGTAATAGTGTATAGAAATTGTATAATTATTATCCCATATTTTCTTTATTTTTTTTTTACTTATTAATGGCATTTGATATTTCATTGGGTTTAATGAGATGTTATTTCTCAATGTGATATTATTTTTTTTAAATATCGACCAATATAGGTTAGTTTTAACCTTTTCATTTTGTTTTAAACGAGTTTGTTTGTATAAAAAATGTTCAAAGTTTATTTTGTATTAAAAACTTTGTTTTTTGTATGTAATGAAACTTTTACGTGAAACTTTTGCATGAAAAAACAATATGGCTGCCAGCGATTAAAAAAGTGAATTAAAATTCCATTCTCAAAACTTTAAAAAGTACATTAGAATTTTATTTCAGGACAAGAAATACAATTAAGACCAACTATGAATTTTGGCAAAATTTGAGCAAAATAAACGAAATGAAAACGAGGCTGTTTACATTTCTTTGTCATATAAAAACACGCTGCTTTTTTATGACAGTAAGTGGCGGTGGAAATCCCGTTTGTTTATTGCAATACTGGCCATCCATACATCTTAATCGTTGTTAGAAATTATCCCGTTTTTTTAATTAATTTCTCATTTTTTGTTACTTTCAAGATTATAAAAAAAATTCTTACGCTGATGATTACACGTTCATGCATGAAAAGGAAATAAAATAATATCGTGTTTTAAATTTTCCCAGAAACTTTTATTATTATAATCACATCAAATATTATTTGCAATTATATTATTTTTGGGTGAAAATTTTGAATAAACAATGCTTTATTCAATGATAATATCATTAATTAGAGAAATTTTTTTTTTCGAGTTATATTAATTTTATTAACACAGAATTTAGGGGCTGTTTTCGTAAGATATAAAAAAACATTTAAAAAAATGTTTTCTCATTAATAACATCTACAGTGTTTTATTTTCATTAAAAAATTGAAATAAAATTCATGCGTTTTATATTAGTACTTAGTAATGTAAATTTAGTAAAGGTGTATTTAGTTTTTAGAAAATAATACATTTTCACTAAGATTAAAAAGAAAATAATTGGTTTATTATATCACGTGATCGTTGATTAATAAATACTGAAAATTTCATTAAAATTAGTTGATTTCCTGAAATTTGGTAAATTTTTAAGTGAAGGGAGGGGTCAAAATGTTTTTACATTTTTGATATCAGCTATTAATTTTGCACATACTTATATAAAACGAACTAATACGAGCTACAGTTGAATGGTAACATGAACACCGATGAGTGGGCGATTTGTTAACTAGACTTATAAACGTCACTGTTATATGCCTTTGTTCAAGAACAAATCAATCTCTCTCATACATGTGTGTGTGTGTGTGTGTGTGTGTGTGTGGCATATTCATGTTATTGTTTTGTATGTAAGGTATAAATTAGAAATGGTAAATGTCCAGCAAAATGCGGAAATAAAGAATTGACGGAACTAATAAAAATCATGATTTTGGATTGATCTTTGCATGGTCATTGGAATTGAATCAATATATATATATATATATATATATATATATATATATATATATATATATATATATATATATATATTAATGAGGTCTTAAGTAAGACAAGGAGTATAATGGACATAAAAAAATAGCCCGCAAACGATATGCAATATGGGAAAAAAAGATATTAATAAAACGATATCGTATCAGAAACAATCGTACACATACTGTTATGTTTAATTCTCAAAGCGCAAATGAATGATCATGTAATAGAGTTTACATTACATCTATGTTATATATATATATATATATATATATATATATATATATATATATATATATATTAGATTTTTTTGAATGTGAGAAGATATATATAATTATTTCCACAATCAGACAACGCCGCAGCCCACAACCTATGAAAGAAACATAGGTTGTGGACTGCGGCGTTGTCTGATTGTGGAAATAATTATATATATATATATATATATATATATATATTATCCGACAAAAACAGGGTCTCGTATCATGCAAAATTGATTTTTATTTCAAAGATAACAGCTAGCTATGTAAACGGAGCATCGATAATAACAAAGTCCAAGTTTTATAGAGAAATTAATCTTTTGTTTTACAGAAAATAAAATCCGACTTTGGAATATCTTTACTAAAACATCCGGTTTTATTTTCGCGGCGAATAATATCCACGGTCCGCCATTTTGTCTATCTTAGAGAGTTCGTATATATATATATATATATATATATATATATATATATATATATATATATATAAAGGGCATTAGTGATGAGAATAAAAATAAGAAATAAGTACAATATTTATTAAATCATCAAATAGTACAAACAAGGAATATATAAACATTTTTCTTTCCTTAATCTATGGATTTTCAAAAATGTATGCTTTTATATACTTTGTATATTGTTATATTTTATATATTTCATATTCTTATATCTGTGCTAAAAAGTAATATAATTTTACTGTTTCATCCTTAAGATCTCCTCTGATGATAAAAGCATACCTTTTTGAAAATCCATGGGTTAAGGCAAGAAAAAGGTTATTTATATATTCCTTGTCTGAACTATTTTATGATTTAATAAATATTGTACTTTTCCCACTTTTTATTTTCATCACTAATTTCCTTATATTACTACTCTATCTTGTATCTTGAGCATTGACTTTGCAAGATAGGGTATAATTTAAATATATGTTTATCTTTATTATCTCTCGATATATATATGTGTATTTATATTTTAAAATATATACAAGTAAATATACATTAATTTCTTTTAATTATTGTTTAATTAATAATTTTTAAATTTGTCCACGTATATAATAATAAGTAAAGCTATGTAAACGCTAAATAGCTTTCTTCATACAATAATAATATTTCATTCTGCTTCGTCATAAATAACTAGCCGACATCTGAAATGTATTTCAAACCAATTTTATCGAAAAGATATTTAATCCTGGTCGATATTTTATATTTGCTTAATGATATTCAGATGAGGTAGGGGGGATCTTCTCTCTCAAAAAACAGTATTCCTCCCATAATTTATTAACAGCCAGATGTTTTTTTAGTATTAGTCATTTCGTTAGTTGACCTTCCCAGTAAATGGAAATATCAAAATACATTTTGTATTTTACAACGAAAACAAAAGTGATACATCATTTTATTTTAAGAAATAATATAATAATTCCTATTCAATAAAAACAAAGAAATACGCCGCGGAACATATGGCGATAAAAACTAATTGTTGTTATAGTAATGATTTCCTGTTTATAAAATTATTAGATATAAATAACTTTCCAACTTGTAACCAATATTTGGGAAACAACCGGAGTTTTGTTTCGCGATGTTTACATAAGTTTGATTAAAAGTAGTGTAAATTGTCTATTTTTATGTGCTAATAAGTCACCACTTATCCAAGCCCAAAGGCCACTTGGGGATAAGGGTTAATGAGTTTGTCAGGTGGACGGTGAGACATTGAAGATTGGTGACGATGGTTGAGCCTGGGCAGAATTTGATTATTTATGAGGATGGCTCAACAAGAATTTGTTTACATTGGACCATGTCGTCATCTGGGTAGCAGCCTCGTTGTATCGTGTTCCGCAGACGAGTAGTTATTGGAAAGAAACTTTGCTTATGGAAGTGTTGTTTAGTTTTAGGTACACAGAAGAAAAAAAGGAAAATTATTTACAGTGGTTGTAGCTAGACAAGTTATTGCTATGAATGTTTTACAGGAGCGAGTACCATAGCTCGGAGCTCAGTCGAGCACCTACCATGAAAATAACGATAGACTAGCAACCTCTCTTGTGTGAGAAAGAGGCTGCATGGAAGAGAATTTCGATGACGATTTTGTTCTCTGTTAAGGCAAGAAAAGAATGCCACAACAGTTTTCATCTTAGGACTTATTTGACTCTTATCCGGTAGAGGATTGTGTCAGACCAGAGAACTTCATGTGGGCCGTTTATATATGCATAAAAAAGTCTTATTAAGGGGAGATAATCAAGAAAATACTAAAGATGTTTAAAGTTAAAAATACACGTTGTTTATGTTTACAAAATTCGAATATTCTTTTAAAATCAACAAAGAGGATTTTTCTATGAACAATGGAATACTTTGGAGAAGAGCATGGTGTTTGTTTGTATAGATCGACCCCATGGCGGTCAATATTGGCGTCGTAAACGAGCTACAACAATAGAAAGGTGACCATACAAAATGAAAACCGGATTCCTGAAATGAAAACATTTACTAATTTATTTACATTTTTTACCGACATGTTCATATTTTGCATTGTACTTTGTAAATTGTTGATTTTTATTAATTTTTTTACGAGTGCTATATTTAATGCAGAAAATTTACAAATAAACTGTCCGCGTGACTGATATATGCATTGTATTGGAGGAATCTGTTTTAATGTTCCGATGTATATCTATATATGCTCATTTATCTAGGCAAAGTTTACACCCACGTGGTAAAAAAAAAATCCAGAGAATCCTTACTAGTGCTCAATAATAAATAGAGCTGTTTAATGCTTATAAAGATGTTTATTTATACAAACATTATTTGGCTACACATTTGCAAAATATGTTTCGGTCACAGCTATAAGACGTTTCTGCTCGGTAAGATCCAGCTCTCAATAACTGTGACTGAAGCATTTTTTGCAAATGTATAACCAAATAATTTTTCTACAAATAAAAATCTTTATAACCATTATATGTGTATTAAAATACTTTGTTGTCATTTTTTACGGGGGTTGTACACTCGAATTTATATAATCATCTAAAAATAAAAATCAGCAATGTGGATAATTCTTGTACGAATCTAAAATAAAGTACGGCCGTTCAATCTGCGCGCTTAGCGATTAAAATGCGATTTCGAACTTGAACGTGGCCGACCGACCGACCGCGGACGTATCTAAAAAAAAAGTACCGAAACCAACCAACGTTCCCATAAAAAATAATTACGATATAAAATAGTTCGACTGTAGGTAATAATTTACGACCTCTTTCTGGAATCCCGTTCTAAAAGGACTGGCCTAGGAGCTTATTTTTCGGACCGCGCAGGAAAGCGTAACCAAATAATCCCATAAAAGTGTCGCTATAATATATATATATATATATATATATATATATATATATATATATATATATATATATATGTGTGTGTGTGTGTGTGTATTACCCGTCCACATGTATCAAATACCCCCTACGTATTTCTGCTCATTACAATAATCAAACAACCATGTAATGGAAAGACAATAAAACGCACTGCGTTTAAGGACATACTTCATCACGCAATTAAACTCTCTCTCTCTCTCTCTCTCTCTCTCTCCCTCTCTCTCTTTCCCAGCCTCTGTCTCTTTCAGCCTCCACCTCAGTCTTAACGATAATTCCGCCATATCCCTTGATGCATTGTAGGTAAAACTTTATTGTCTTCTCTTTCGGAGAGTTCCGTTTATGACTTTGCTAGTTAAAGACGCCATTAAAATGGCGTGAGCATGCTGGTGTGAGCATGCTCGGGTCCGTGTTCATTCTACATAAATATTTGGAATTATTATTATTATTATTATTATTATTATTATTATTATTATTATTATTATTATTATTATTATTATTATTATTATTATTATTTTAAGATGAGCTCGCAGACCCTGACATTTCATGTTTCTCCTACAACTGGTCTTTAAGGGTACGTGGGAATAGATACTATTAGACCGTGGGAATACCTGTCTAGCTGAAAAGGAGAAATAAATAAACGTAAAAAATAAAATAAAAACCGCAGAGATCATAATTAATTTCTGGCAATGTCCTCGTTTATTTCCAGCCAAAATGTATTCTTGTACCGAAGGAAAAGCCAATTATTCACAGTTTAATCATAAAATGTGTAGCATAGGAGATATGTACTTCTTCTAGAGTGTCAACATTTGTCTGACACGACTGGACGTCCAAGAATTAAAACTGACGAAACGGTTTCGAGCCTAGATAACAACGCATAGTTTTCTCAAAGGATAAACATTATTATTACCGATATAAATTATTTTCATTAAAAAATACAATTGGTAAATTAGTCAAAAACAATTTATATTGATTGACCTACTCGTATGTGACCTATAATATTTAATATGAGATGTAAGCATTTTCAGTTGTCGTAAATATGGGTTCTGAGCAAAGTAGTCATTTTCTTTAGCCACTTGTTTACATTACGGACCTTACTTCCTCTGGCTTAAGAAAATGGCTACTTTTTTCATAACCTATATTTACGACAACTTAAATTACTCATATCTCATATTAAATATCCATTTTTACCGTGTGGAGGGGCGGAAAGAGTGCTCTGTTCAGTACCTTCCTAAATGTGGCAGCAGCACTGCATTTTGGGACCTATCTGACTCTTATACTTTTTGATGCAATGAAACAATTTTAGTATTATATCAGACCACCTATGACCCGTTGGGTCGATATTTGTTATATCTGTTATTAATCATGATTTCTTAACTTTGACATTGGTTGATAATTATGTGTATACACGGATTCCAAAGTACAAGAGAGAAGAGGAATGATAGAGCGCTTATTATTGTATCATAAAAGATTTTCACGAATATTTAAAAATTCCAAAATGTTTTGAAACTCTCTTCTAATGTCATAATAGATCTCTTTTTCTCTCGCTTTCCTCTTTCTCTTTCTCTCCTTCTTCTCTCTCCCTCTTTTCTTCCCCCCTCTCTCTCTCTCTCTCTCTCTTTGTCTCTCTCGTTTCTATATCTCTTCGTTCTCTCTTTTCCTCGCTCTCTCGCCTATCAATCTCTTTTTGTTCTCTCTATCTTCCTCTTCTATCTTCCTCTTCTATCTTCCCCTCTCTCTCTTTTCTCTCTCTCTTTTATATATATATATATATATATATATATATATATATATATATCACCTTTCCCCTCTCTCTCTCTCTTTTCTTCTCTTTCTTTTAGTTGTTTATCTCATTATTTATCTCTTCTCACCACTTATTTTATTATTCACTTTATTTTACGCCATTCGCCCTCCCCCCCCCCCACCATGTAAAATTGTACGGATGAAAATTGTGCACGGTGACAAGATAACGATTGCGCCAGTTTGAATAGTATATAGATATTGAAATATTATATATATAAATGCAAAAGTATACAAAAATATACAAATATTAATATAAATTAAACAACAAGCAAATTAAAATAGTGATTACAACATGGGCTTTGTCAAGTTCAATGTTAACAAATTCTTGTTGAGCCGTCCCCTTGAATAATCAAATTTCAACCCTCACTATGTTGTCTCACCGTTGTTGTTCCAAATCACTGACTAGTTTAGAGACAGAGAGAGAGAGAGAGAGAGAGAGAGAGAGAGAGAGAGAGAGAGAGGTCGACAATTACTGTTTAATCATATCTTATTGGGACATCTGTAAAACCACAAGTTGACATGTGTGTGCTTCCAGGCACATTCATTTCTAGCACACAGGAGGTCGAGGTGACATCCGAGTACACAAAGCTGACCCCGACTGACCCCCATTCCCTATTATTCTCAACTAACAAAATTATAGTCGCTCAATATTTAACAATAGAATAATCGTGACAGACTAAAGTGAAGCCTGACAGACCGACCGACCGACTGACAGAGATAACGTAAAAAAAAAACTGGTTCTTTTAGGCAAAATGAATTGTTTGGTATGCGATATGCAACAACGTGAAAATATCGATATAGATTTGTGAAAATTAAGGATAGATAAAGATGATTATATTTCATGCCAAAGTGAGTGAACTGGTTACGGACCTTCGGAAATGACCCTTAATATTAAGGGCTTAGTAAATGACCCTTGATATCGATCTGTGTTCTGAGTGATTATTCAGGTCTGATTTCATTAATCAAAAGCCGAACTCTCCGTCAAGGAGAGAATTGAAATGCAGCCGTGCGTGAAAGAAATGCTCTCGTCCACAAAAGTTCCGTGATCTCCTTCGTTGAGAAACGGAAGTTACCACATTCCGTGGTGAACAGCTCGTATTACCGAGAACGGCCGCAGATTTTAGTAGCATTGTATTCTCGTAGCACATAACATTTCGACTTTCGTTTGTTTTAGCTCCGCCCTAATTTTGATACGTGTTTCGCAGCTGTAACACGAGCATGTACCGTTAAGATGCATCCGTTCAAATAGCGCGCTTACCGATGAAAATGCCATTTCGAACTCAAACTGTAACAGACCGAATAAAATACTAAGACGCTTCTAAAATGTATTTCTGAATTGATTTTTCTCATGTGTTTTTATTCATGAGTACAGTTACAGGGAAATATTGGGGAAATTAGGTTTAACTACTTTACTAGAAAAAAGAATGAAGGGTGATTCAATTGAAACTTTCAAAATAATAAATTAATGGCATTTCTAATTAGCTATGCACGATAACTTCTCCAGAATGAGGATATAAGGCAAGTGTAGTTTCTTCATCTTTTATTCATCATCCCATAAGATGAGTGAAGCAGGTTTCCTAAGGAAACAATACAAATAGGGCACACATTACTCATTCATTCATACAAAGACATATTACAACAGATTACAATGATTGCCCCTAACATACATCAATAGTTATATTGATACATATCTATCTCCCCTTTCCAAGGGATTTTTTCTTTTGTGGATATCAAAAAGTTTAATTAGTATTGAAATGGTTAGTATTTTTTTAATAAAATGAATGATTTAAGAGTCTTCCTGGCTTGTTTGTTGGCTTCAGTCTTAACAATGGCAAACGTTACCGTTTTACTAGTGGTTGCTTCAGGTGATTTAGTTTTGTTTGGAGTTGCTCTTTTATGTTCTTTCTGTTGGAATGTTTGTAGATTTTTTTTCTTTCGGCGCTACATATCTGCCCAACAAATGCGAACCAGAAAATCCTCAAGGCACGGTCTTTGTGGAGTGAAGAAGTCTAATTTTCTGGACAACAACATCAACAACACAAGCAATATAAAAGAATTGATTGAACAAACAAAAGTAAATGTTATGATGTCATTCTTAAAAGCAAGGGGTCTATATGGAAAAAATGTACAGAACTGAGATTTGAACAAAATCGAAATATTATCAAAGTATATCAATGCAAGTTTATATTGGAAAATTATGACATGAAAGAAATTTATACCATGAAAACTGAGAAATTGTAACTGAGAAATATGTATTTTATTTAGTGATGTGACGATTCCAATATTTTTCCCGATTCCGATTCTGTTCTAAATTCCCGATTTCAATAAAATTACCGATTCCGATCCTGAAATCTCCTAAACAAAGTAGAATTTCATTGGGGATGGTGGTAACGGAGAGTCTTCATCTACTTTTAGATGTAGATATAATTTTCATTTTAATTTGACAAATTTCTTGTTTTCCGTCTCTGTATTGTATCCAAGATTTTGATAAACTCATTGTGAGGTTTTCACTTATATTTTTCACTTGTGTCAGCAACTTGTATTTATTTGTAAACACAAATAATGAGATTCAGACAGTGTTCAAATCTTCTAAAGAGAGAATTTCGCAACGTGGTAAAATTTGAATCTTGAATTAAAGTTGAGCACTTTGAGAGAAATTAACAGAGCTTAATCATTTATATATATATATATATATATATATATATATATATATATATATATAAATGATTAAGCTCTGTTAATTTATATATATATATATATATATATATATATATATATATAAATGATTAAGCTCTGTTAATTTCTATATATATATATATATATATATATATATATATATAAAAATGATTAAACTCTGTTAATTTATATATATATATATATATATATATATATATATAAATTATTAAGCTCTGTTAATTTATATATATATATATATAAATGATTAAGCTCTGTTAATTTATATATATATATATATATATATATATATAAATGATTAAGCTCTGTTAATTTATATATATTTATATATATATATATATATATATAAATGATTAAGCTCTGTTAATTTATATATATATATATATATATATATATATATATAAATGATTAAGCTCTGTTAATTTATATATATATATATATATATATATATATATATATATAAATGATTAAGCTCTGTTATCATCATCATCATCATTAACCGGTTTATTTGTTGAATCAGGCCACAATTAATCCTCTGATGAGGGTGGGGCCTGATTGTCTAGTCTCGAAATCTAAGTCTTCCTCTCCACTCCTGTCTTTGGCAAGGTTTGATGGAATCCATACCCATGGCCTTCCTATCACGTTTGACTACGTCCTCCCAAGTCAACTTGGGTCTGCCAGTGGTGATGTTCTCTGCTGGCACATTCAACTTTCGGACTTTAGCAATCCAGCCATCGCTACGCTCAATGTGACCCAACCAACGCAGTCTGTTCTTCCGCATGATGTCCGCAAGGCTTTTCAAGTCGACCTGTGAGAGCAGGGATTCAAAAGAAACGTACTGTTCAGGCCTCACCAAACAGATCCATCTGACCATTGCCCTGTCATTACGGTGCAGCTTCTTTAGTATGCCAGCAGAGACAGCCCAAGTTTCTGAGCCATACAACAGCACACTTCTGACACATGAGGAGTATACACGCCCTCTCGTAGTTGTTGGCAGGTGTTTGTTTGTCAGGATTGGTAGCAGCTCTCTAAATTTTTTCCAGGCACACTTGCAACGTGTAGCTGCCGCGAGTTCACAGCCTCCACCTGATGACAGCACATCTCCAAGATAACAAAAGTCTGTCACTACTTCCAGCTTGTTGTCACCAGTATCC
This sequence comes from Sepiola atlantica, assembly GCA_963556195.1. Lineage (NCBI taxonomy): Eukaryota > Metazoa > Mollusca > Cephalopoda > Sepiida > Sepiolidae > Sepiola > Sepiola atlantica. Next base: position 91,417,950 of record OY744525.1, on the reverse strand, counting down.
ATCTCCGTCAGTGGTCTGCCATCTATTGGTCTTGCCGTGCCGGTGCAACGAAAGCACATAAAGTGAGGATCTGCTTTGAGAGAGCCCTTTATGCCACTGCACCTTTTGTGGACCCAACCTGAACAGTGAATGCAGATGATTGAGTTGCTGCCAGTTCCTTTCAGACATACAGCACACGGGTATTTTCCTGTTTTCTGTAATAAGCTGAGGTTTGGACCTGCGATCATCACCTTAGTTTTACCCATGTTGATTCTGAGACCTTTCTCCTCCATGCTGCTCTTCCATCTATCCAGACGTTCCTTGAGTGACTGAAGTGAAGTATCAATGATCACTAGGTCATCGGCATATAGCAGCTCCCACGGGCAGCCAGTATGGAATTCCAGTGATAGAGCCTCGAGTACAATGATGAATAGAAGGGGACTTAAGACAGATCCCTGATGAACACCTACTCTAACCTCAAATTCGTCGCTGTAGCTGTTACCGACTCGTACCCGACTACGTACATTGGTGTACATAGACGTTATCACCTGAACCAACCACTCAGTAACACCCAGCTTTCGCAGGGCCCACCAGATGACCCTTCTGGGGACACGGTCAAAAGCTTTCTCCAAATCTACAAATGCCATGTACAGTGGTTTGTTTGCTGCTAGATGTTTCTCCATGACTTGGCGTATGATGAAAATTGCATCTGTGGTGCTCCTACCGGGCATGAAGCCAAATTGCATATCAGCAATCTGTATTTGTTGTCTGATCAGCTGTTCAACAATTCTTTCCAGGACTTTCATGACCTGATCAATGAGCTTGAGTCCACGGTAGTTACCTCTGTTTAATGCATCGCCTTTACCTTTGTACAGACTTACTATAATGCTGTCTTCCCATTCCTTAGGTATGCATTCTTCTCTGATGATGGCTTCAATCAGTTCATGCACCAAACTGGCCCCTAGTTCACCGGTTGGTTTGAGCATCTCAGCAACTATACCAGATGGCCCAGCTGCTTTATCAGCTCCCATTTTACGGATTGCTTCAGTGATCATCTCCTGGGTAATGGGGGTACTAGGACCTTCTATAGGAGGTTCATAAGTCAGCTCATCGGGGTTCCATGGAAATTCAACGTTCAGCAAGCGTTCGTAGTGCTGTTTCCATGACTGTTTTTTCGCTTCATCATCCAATGAGAGTTCACCAGAGTCGTTCCTTATAGGTTTTTCACCCAAGACATCTTGATTGTCACGGCGCATCTGTTTTGCGAGCTTGTAAATGTCACTTGACTTGGGATTTATTTTGAGAAAAATCTCTTTATTGGCCTCTGACTTAGCGTGGTGTACAGCAGCTTTAGCAGCACGCTTGGCTCCATTGTATGCTTCCCTACTACCTCCTGTTTTCCATGCTCTGTAGCATCGCCTCTTCTCTCTAACAGCTTGATCAACAATCTCATTCCACCACCAGGTTTGTTTCCTCCAATTGTGCTTGGATGACACTCCACACACCTCCGTCGCTGCATCATTCAATCCATCCTTGAGCCTCTCCCAGTGTTCTTCAACACTCACTACCCGTGTATCCCGATGTGAAGAAACAAATCTCTCAGCAAATTTAGCCTGAATGATTGGATCCTTCAGCTTCCACAGTTTTATGTGTGGTGTAAACTTGTGTTTGCATTTGCGGGAAGCTTCTGCCTTAAGATCACATAATAGCAGATTGTGTTGAGATACACATTCTTCACGCAGGCTGACTCTGACATTTGTGACATGTCTCCTGAAGCTGCGCCGGAATAGTATGTAGTCTATCTGGGTCATGATTCTTCCAGATTGGTATGTAACTAGGTGTTTAGGCCTCTTTTCGAACACCGAGTTGCCAATCACTAGATTATTAGCAACAGCAAACTCGAGTAGTCTTTCTCCTCCAACATTCCTCATACCAATAGCATGTCCACCATGTACTTCTTCATAACCGCAAGGAGTGGAACCAATATGTCCATTCCAGTCACCACACACAAACAGTTCCTCAGTACTAGGTACAGTCGCCAATAGGCTCTGCAGCTGCTCGTAGAAGTTGTCCTTTGCTTCCTCGCTGAGTCCAACTTGTGGAGCGTAGATGCAAACAATGGCAAACTGTTAATTTATATATATATATATATATATATATATATATATATAAATGATTAAGCTCTGTTAATTTATATATATTTATATATATATATATATATAAATGATTAAGCTCTGTTAATTTATATATATTTATATATATATATATATATATATAAATGATTAAGCTCTGTTAATTTATATATATATATATATATATATATATATATATATATATATATATATATATATATAAATGATTAAGCTCTGTTAATTTATATATATTTATATATATATATATATATATATATATATATATATATAAATGATTAAGCTCTGTTAATTTATATATATTTATATATATATATATATATATATATATATATATAAATGATTAAGCTCTGTTAATTTATATATATTTATATATATATATATATATAAATGATTAAGCTCTGTTAATTTATATATATATATATATATAAATGATTAAGCTCTGTTAATTTATATATATATATATATATATATATATATATAAATGATTAAGCTCTGTTAATTTATATATATTTATATATATATAAATGATTAAGCTCTGTTAATTTATATATATATATATATATATATATATATAAATGATTAAGCTCTGTTAATTTATATATATTTATATATATATATATATATATATATATATAAATGATTAAGCTCTGTTAATTTATATATATATATATATATATATATATATATAAATGATTAAGCTCTGTTAATTTATATATATATATATATATATATATAAATGATTAAGCTCTGTTAATTTATATATATTTATATATATATATATATAAATGATTAAGCTCTGTTAATTTATATATATATATATATATATATATATATATATATATATATATATATAAATGATTAAGCTCTGTTAATTTATATATATATATATATATATATATATATAAATGATTAAGCTCTGTTAATTTATATATATATATATATATATATATATATATATAAATGATTAAGCTCTGTTAATTTATATATATATATATATATATATATATATATATAAATGATTAAGCTCTGTTAATTTATATATATTTATATATATATATATATATATATAAATGATTAAGCTCTGTTAATTTATCTATATATATATATATATATATATATATATATAGGGTGGAGAAGCAAAATTTGCAATATTTTCAGGTGGAAATTGAAAGACAGTATATGACCAATTAGTTTATTGAAAGTCATGAGAATTTATTTGCTTCAAGAAAATTTAGATAATAGAAAATGATTTTATTCTATGTGTCCTTATTTCTCAATAACTGCCTTCACACGCTTCCTGAAACTTGCCCAAGTGTTCATCAGATATTCGGGAGACAACTTCTCCCATTCTTCTTAAATAGTATCTTTCAAAGTGTCGACATTTCTGTGTGATGTTCTATTGGTATCATGTCCTAAAACGCGCCCAACATAAAACATGATTACCAAAAATTGCTAAAGTTGGATTTGCAGAAATCTTGTATTTTTCTAGCTGTTTGGACTGAAGACCAATCCTCTGTCCATACATAATTGCCATCTAGGTAGTTTGGTTTAAGCCATGGAAATACCCGATATCTCGGGGTCTAGTAATAAGTATTAACATTGATCTTTTCATCGGCTTTGTAGAATTTTATAGGCATTTTCTTTCCATTGGAAACCACAACACCAAAAACCATAAATTGAGCAGGATGTTTTGTTCTTAATATTTTCTTAACCGATTTTGCCATAAATCTGTTATTTTTACGGTTCAGAACAGAATCGACAATGAAGATATTTTCATCAATGGAGGAATTTTCTTGAACCATGTAATAAGTTTATTGCATCCTTCTAATCTCTTTTCCTTCATAGCTGTTGTGAACAAATGTTTTGGTGTTTTTGTGTAAAATTTTAATTCCAAATAATATTTTACTGCATTTTTAATGGTCTTGTCTGTCATTTTTCACATGGAATTGGTTAGATACTTTAAGATTTTGTATTTAAGAGCGTTAATAAAAGCTTTGGTACATTTTTGTTGATTCATCCACTTCCAGACTTCATCGTAATAGTTTTGCTCATGGTCATTCTATTTTTTACATTATAAACAGTCTTTATGGACACTCCAACAATTCTTTAAATCTCTTTTGGTGTGACGAGTGCATTGAGCAGATCACACACTATTTGACGTTTGCTTTCCTGACAACTCATATGGGCAAAAGTTTCTGATAAGGTAAGGATAATAGTGTTAGGCATGATTATGACATAAATATGTGATAGGTTTCAAAACAATTGGCTTAGGACCTTCTGAGAAAGAGCAACTTAATGTTGATTGTAAATTTTGCTTCCTCACACTGCATATATATGTATGTGTATGTGTGTGTTTATTTAAGATTAGCGGGAGATAATCCCAAATGAATGCTCGATTATTAAGAAAGTTAAAAAATAAAAGCGTAATATTTATTTATATATGTATTACTCTTTTAAATTTTTTAGATTTTCATTTTTAATTTCTCCAACGCCGAAAATGAAGAGAAGGCGCTATGAGGTCGCCATGACCGCTACCTAGATTCGCAAATCAAGAAAAAAGAAATAAACTTTTTTTACTTGCCAACGACGTATATATCAGCAACATTTGCGGATAGAAATGTTGAATTAGTAAAAATATAACAAAAATAAAAATAGAGCAGATTGAAATATCGTGAAAAGTCATACAACGCGCGATCCGCCATTTTCTGAAGAGACAGACATAAACAGAGGCTGAAGAGAGTCCAGCATAGGAGACCAAGTATAGGTCCCCTTTGTTTGGATTTGAAACCGACGGTACCGATGTTGTTCTGATCTTCTGTATTACATATATATATATATATATATATATATAGGGTGGTTGCTAGAAAAGCGGGAAATTTGTCAAACGGTAATTTAGTTTTACAAACAATAAATTCTATCAAGTTTTTGAAAGACTAATATTATAATACACTAACAGATTCTCAAAATGTCGTCCGTGCATCTTAACCTAGAAATCCAAGCTCGCATGGAACATTGAAATGTAACCTGTGGGATTCCAATTTCTTGCCAAGCACGTTTTCAAATCATCAATAGAGTATATGTCGCGTCGGCATTTCTGAGTTTCTGCTAATAACAAGCTCCAAATACAGGAATCCATTATATTTTTTTTATAGAAATCACCCCAAACAAAGCATGAAGTCACTTGATGTAAGGAGCTACGAGACAGAAAACAGCAATTCTTCATCCTTTGTCGGAAACATCGCTCATGGAATGTGAGGACTAAAGGGCAACATAACTGAAGCGAGAGTTACTAGGCTTTCGAAAGTAAACCCAAGGTCCACTTTCAACTCTCCTGTAAGTCTGGGCTTTTTGAGCGGTGCTGAAGAAATTGAATTGAAGCTCTTGCTTAAATTTCCCGCGTTTCTAGCAACAACCATATATATATAATATATATATATATATATATATTCTTTTATCTTGAATATCACTTTGAAATTTATATCAAAAGCTGCTGAAAGCCATAGATCTAAACCAAATTAATACCGTCTACTTATTTCATTCCAGCCAATCCGCGCTCCAATGTTTACATTCGCTTGTCAAGATAACTTTTTATTTGGATTCATTTATTTTCTAATCCCTTTGAATATCTCTATTTCTTTCATTTCCTTGGAGTATTCTTGAAACCTCTTTGGCATACCAGTTTTAAAATAAATAAACCTATTTACTACAGACATTGAGGACGGACGCTGTTGCAAGCAATTCGTTGACATTCGTGGCATCTTAGCTAGGAGCAAAGTGTAGTAGCTGTTCTGATACTATACTTCATCTTTTCTGTCTTCGATAGGTGATTGCCAGTATCACATATCTCTACAAAGCCACCATCCGCCCATGTTTGGAGTATTGTTGTTCACATCTGGGCTAGTGCACCAACCACTAGTCCCTCTCTCTTAGACAGGGTCCAAAAAAGAGTTTCGAATCTAATATGTCTCGCAATGTCCACCAAGCTCCAGCCACTGTTCCTATCGCCGCAATGTTGTATCCCTGTACTTGTTTTACAAAAACTTCAATGGAATCTACTCTGACGAACTTGCTGCTCTGGTGGTTTCACTCTCCTGACGTAAATACACTCGAGCAACCGGACAATCAGCTTAATCCCACCCCTTCACTCTGGAGGTCCCCAGATACCACTAAGCTTCGTTCCTCGAACTGCAATATTTTGGAATTCCCTTCTGCTCCCTGTTTCCCTGACTGTATAAGCATGCAGTAATTTAAATGCCATGTGAACAAACGTCTTGCTGCACAACTCCTTACTTTCGGTGCCCCCTATAAATCTGTCCGTTAATTCTTATTAGCTACTTACGTCTCAGTTGAAATGTGCCTTGTTTGGGGTGAATAAAAGTTTTTTTTAAATATTCTTTTAAATTTTGAAAAAAAAAAAGAATAAAGGACTTTCAAAATATGAAACAACTCCTGTGTTCTCTGATGAAGGCGTCTAAAAGATAAAGATTAACATTTTTTAAATATTCGCATTGATTGGCTTCTAACGATTTGGTTTTTAATTAAATTTCAAATTTCAACGATGCTTCAAAAAAGAACGATCAGAAATCTCTAACATCTTCTCTTCGCGCCCCCCCCCCTCTCGTCCCCAACACACCCCTAATGTATAACATTACGTTATGAATGCAATTTCGTACTCATCGTCGTCAAAATAAGATGTTAAAGAAAACAAAAGTTTATTTAAGAACTAACATTTTACGTAAACAGAACATAACATGGTTCAAGTATGTAGACTTAAACTTACGTGGACAGTTCAAAAACCGGATTTAAATTTGAATTTCGGAACAATTGATATATTTTTCAAAAATAAATTCAAACCTAGAAAAGGTTGGATGTCAAAACAAGTAGAACGTGTTTTTGTTTTTGTTTTTTTTGTCTGTGGGAATAATTTGAATTCATAGAATCAAGAAAAAGTTTGTAATTAAAATGAACATAGGTACATCTAGATTCAGTTAACCTTATCTCATATATATATTCATGCGCAGGCGATTTTTTTGCAACAGTACACCACACAAACTTTGACCTCATTTGGCATCTCTAAAATTGTAATTCTTGTCTGCTATAAATCTTATCCTATCTGTGACTTTTTTAGGTTGGTGATCTTATAAATATTTAAATTTATGTAAAATAGTTGAGTTTCGAATTCATTGAGTAAATTTGATAAGAAGGCCATCTAACGTTTACATAAGTTCAGTTGATAACAGAATCTGGATGGATAAGAACAAACAAACCATAGTCGAGTAGCAAGGCTACTTCAGAACGGTATGCATACTAGGCGAGGATCCGTCCTCGACAATCAGTCCGGAAGAGACTGGGCCATTGCGGTGGCCTTTTTTCTGTCAGACTATAAAATTTAGTTCTGGATGTCCACTCTTCCAGGCCTTTCCTTCCCGCTTTGGAGAGGAGTTAGTTGAATGCTAACTGCTTTAGGGGAATGGCGACATGGCTGCCCAGGCAAGTTTTAAGGGGCCAGGGTGCACCATTCCGTTCTTGTGCCACATCTTCTCGCGGTGGCACGGGAGTAAATAGCGTCTGTGTTCTTATTTTGACGTAAACTTACATCCAACTGAATATTTGATTGTACAGGTTACTCCCCATACTCAAAAAAGGTACAGCCCATGGAATCATTAATAAAAATTTACAATCATTTCTGCACTACAACCATAATTGGTACCAATAAACTTCTGTCTACGCCTGACTTGTCCACCAAGTTTTGGTCATGAATGTCAAACAGTTTTTATTCTTTTATCACTGTTCAATAATAAGCACCCCTGGATACGATGTGAAAAATAGTCAATAACTCTGGCACATTCAACCCGGGGGGGGGCTGTTCATACCAGTCGGTGATACGTCCCTACAATCAGTCCGACAGTTGCTTTGTTGCTGTCGGTCTGAAGTATAGTTCTGTCCAGTTCTAGGAGGATCAGTTTCCAGTGCTTTACTTTATATTTGAAAAGGAACTAGTTTATTGGTCATCGTCTGGGGCGACCCCACCGAGGAATGCCGACGGAACTGCTCAAGCATTTTTTGTAGGCCGAATGCGCGTCTCTTCGTGCGCTGGCTTTTCAAACTCACTTCTGAACTTGTGTCTAATTACGGTCCGGTGAGTGTGGAACACATTCAGGATCACGCCGCTTCCGATGATACGATCACCAAACTTTTCCCGCAGCCATTCCAAGTAGTTGTTTAAAGTGTATGGACTTGCCCCACCTTTTTAAAACCACTGTTCATTCCTCACAATGTTGCATTACGCCATACCTATGGGTGTATAAATCCTTTATGCGTCGTGTCGCCGCTTTCGTTGTCGCCATCATCACCATCGTTGTTGTGAACCCAGGCTGATTTTTTTGTCTCTTAATAAACTCATGCCGACACTCGTTTAGTTTATAAAAGGTTTATTCAAAAGGACAGAAACAGAAAATTCGCATGCGCGAGATAGATAGATAGATAGATAGATAGATAGGCCGTCTAACTACATCAGTCAGCCGATGCGTGCTGTCTCAATTTTGCAAACACGTCTTTCCTCATTGAAATGTCGCCAGCTAAGAGAGAGAAAGAGGACTTCGCCCGGAAATCACGTGATCTGCATAACTTCCACCCACTGTCCCCACCTGACCCTTGACCTATAAACTTTTCCACTCTAACACAACAACAACCACTATGTAACAACAAAACCACTTCGTCTGCACAGGGTTCCTAAAACTCTTAACGACCACTATGTAACGCTCAGTGTTGATCAACGTTATACAGTATGTAATATCTTGTACTACCATGAATAAATGATAGATATCGGTGAAAATGAATATAGGAGTACTGCAGTTTCACAGCATCTCCGGACGAGATCGCACTAGTAAATTAGTATTTTTAATTGTATTGCATCCGACAATGGCATTTTATGTGAAATGTGATGCGGTTTCAACAAATCGCTTTGCATCATATAAGTGTTTATACTTATTACTAGTAGTATTTACTCACTTGGAGTTTTCACACAAGAACTAGTTGTGTTCCCTGGAGTCTAAGTGACAAGTCTTCCCAGATTTCCAGCACTCTCCCCCTCTTTACAATAACCAACGCAAATCATTTTTCGTTATCACAACAGCCGTTTACTATCAATTTCTCCCTAGCAACAACCGTTGATCTTCTCTGAAATATGAGTGGTACTAAGCTTTTCAGTACTATCCGCACCCTTCCAATAAAGTGTTTGTCGGTACTCTCCCTCCTCGGTCTTGTCATCCTCCTTGACCCTTCACGACAGTTTTGTCTGGTACCAGCCGAGGCTGATGTCATCACATGCATGTGTGTATGATTTAATTGATTTCTAGTAGTTTTCACTTCCCCTGGAATCGTGCGATGTTCTTTCTATGTGGTTTGTTCTTTTGCCATTTAAAATTGTCTGTGGTGGATTCGTACTCATTAGTTATATTGGTTGGTTTCCGCATTCAAGGATTGTTTAAACGATTTCGGCTGTTTTCATTATTGATGTTCGTTATATGATCTCAATCTTCCCTTTTATTCCAATTTTTCCTAGTTGTTTTCCAGCGTTTTCAGGACTTACGTAGTGCGCTATTCTTCTTCTTCTTTTTCTTCTTTTTCTTCTTCTTTTTCTTCTTCTTCTTCTTCTTCTTCTTATTATTATTAGTAGTAGTAGTAGTAGTAGTAGAAGTAGTAGTAATTAATTTTGACAATGTATGACACACTGACATCCTCAGGGATCTTAATACTAAATTTAGTACCAAGTATGTTTCATGCCGAATTTGGTGCAACAATGACGAATAGTGTTTAGTCCTATAAGTGACTAATGGACAGATATACAATTATAATATAGACTCGCTGTTCCAACCCGATGTTGCCCGGGATTATTTATACTTTCATGTTTATGTTTTATTACCAGGGAAAATTGAGGAATCCAAGAGTATTAATTATAAAGCTTTCGGACGTCTAATGATCAGTTGCAATTTTAAATCCCCCCCCCCCCCCAAAAAAAAAAACAGTATTTAAATTTTCATTTTGGTTTCTGATTTCCTTGAAAAAATGTGGACCTCAAGATTCTGATCAATTTTAAGTTTGTCGTACGTTTTATGATGTAGTGAAATATTACTCGCAAAAAGGGTATTTATAATTTCAATTTTATTTCGCATTGCCATCATAAAATGCGGAAGACTAGTTTATGAGTAAAAGTTTTTTTTATTCTGACTATCGATTGATTAGTCAAATTGAAATTGCATACTTACTGCTGAAAGTTAAGATTATATAAAAGAAATAAAAATGCCCCACAATTCGTGTAAGAACTAAAGGTAACTGTCGGAACCGAGATGAATGCTGGTAGATTTGAAATTACACTTAAATCATTTCTATAAATATAGAAACAGCTACACACGTAGAACTTAAGCTTTTGTAGTTATGCTCAGAAAAAATTTTAAAAGCGAAAGATCAAAGTGTAGTATCTGTTCCGATGGATACTGCACCCCATAGACGGGTACTGTCTTGGCCTTCGGGGCTTGATTTACGCCGGTCTATGGGTTTTTCCTGTGCAGTTCTAGGAGGTCCACCCTCCCAGGCTTTGCCTCCCCTCTTTGGAGAGGAGTAAGTTTATTGCTTACTGTCTGAGGCGCCTCTACCGGGGAATGCCGACGGGGCTGCCCAGGCAATTTGTAATGGCCAGAGTGCTTACCGTCTCGGGCGCTGGCTTTTCAAATCCCACTTTCCCGACCTTGTGTCACATCTTACCGCTGTGGGAGGAAGATAAATAACTATTATAGAATTTACAATCGAGCACTCTATTGTTTTTTTTTCAACAAACTTATACATGATATATATATATATATATATATATATATATATATATATATATATATATATATATATACTAGAAGAATACCCGTCCCAGAAAGGGTAAAATTCCCTGAACCAAATAGTTCTGCATCACTTTATATCTCCTTACAAAGATTAAAATCAAGATGTAATAATACTTGACCTTATATTTCGAATCCTTATTCTAATTTTGATCAAAATCCATTACATGATTTTGATTGTAGAAACTGTCTCAAATTTAAAGCTTAAGGGATCTTAAGAAGAAATTGATATTCAGGAAATCTTGTTTCATTGGTGTTTAATGACTATGAATAAAATTCATTTTTACTACTTCAAGGTCAAAAACTAGCCAACGATAAGTGTTAGATGCATAGATTCCGACCCAGAAAACAGCAATCCTTCCCTCTTTGTCAGAAACATGGAATATGAGGACTAAAGGTCAAAATAAGAGAAGCGAGAGTTACGAGGCTGCCGAAAGTAAACCGAAGGTCCACTTTCTACTACTTTCCTTTAACAATTAGAAGAATCCTTTCCAACCACCGATCGCCATGCGTAATAACACCCTTTTCGTTCAAACTCTTTGACCTAACATTCACAAGCAACGTGAATTGGAATAAATACATAGAAGATACTGCCAAATCTGCTGCAAAGAAGGTGGGCTATATTTACTGGGTTAGAAAACTTCTCACACCTGTCAGTATGCTATATCGCTATAAAGCCACAATTCGCCTATAACATCTGAGCTTGTGCACACACCACTAGTCTCTCCCTCTTGGACAGGTTCCCAAAAGAGAGTCTCTAACCTAATAGGCTCTGCGCTGTCTACCAAGCGCCAACCCCTGTCGCATCACTGCAATGTTGCATCCATATGCTTGTTTTACAAGTACTTCCACGAAATATGGTATAACGAATGTACTGCACTTTCCCTCCACCTCAACGTAAATACTCCCGACAATTCCCACTAGCAGCAAAATCCCACCCCTTTGACTGTAGAGGTCTCAGATACCGAAAAGCTTTCTATTTTAATTGCTTTTTTCTCGGGTCGCTTGCCTGTTGGATTTCTTCCCACTCCCAGTTTCCCTGACTGTACCAACATGCAGAACTTTAAATGTAACGTGAACAAACATCTTGCTGTAACCCCCTCCTCAGGATCAACCCTTTAGGTCTGGTCCCTTATCACATTAGCCCCTTACGTTTCAGTGGCAATGTGCCTTGTTTGGGGTCAATAAAAGTGTAAAACAAACATTTTAAGTGATTATATGCAAGCAATGTATTAAGATACGTAGCGAAAACAAACATTTTTCGTAATCTGAAGATATACTGCTTCCGCAAATGTTTGTGTCTTACCTATAAAACTTGAGTCTTCCCGTATGTGCCACTTTTTGCTCGCCCTCTCTTTGACATCTGCTGGAAGTTCACCCAGGTAACAGAGCGTGTCGCTATAACACATTTGGAAGCTGTCTCTGGCAACCCATTACTGCTGTACTTTCTGAAAATACACACTCCTGTTAATTCCTCTTAGTTGTCTTATTTCTTTTCGACCCGGTAAGGCAACAGCATCCACAAATTACTTTTGTTAATTTTTAAATCGACACACAACTCATAATATTATATTCGAATTCCATCAACACATTTTTCTATAAATAAATATATTGGGTGAATAAAAGTTTGTTTTTTTTTAATTCCAAACAGATACATTTTCTTTTCCCAAGACGTGTGCAAATATAGTTTGTCCACTTCGTCTTTTGCAATCTTATATACATAGACACGAATGTTTATTAACTGGGACACAATGGAAATCGAGCAACATGGTCGAAATAAGCGGGAGCCCTTGTTTATGTCAGACAACATAAATAAATACACCCTTATCGTTTTTACTCCGGGGTCTACATCGTAGACAACATGAAATAGTCGGCCATGTCCCATGATTAAGAAGTTACAGAACACGTCTTTTCGATTAAGTAAACCGTGCATCATTGTTATTTTTAAACAAAAAACACTTAAGAAAAACGTGTTTTCGTTTAACATCCGAACATAACAAACTAAACTTTTGTCTCGGAATTTTTTAGATGAGGGTTGATAATTTGTATTATTTGGATTATTCCGACTACTGTTCTCATCTTAAATGTTGTTCTCACAACATTTCGGTCAATGTAACCCCCGAACTTCTTCAAGTAAAGTGGTCGATATTTATTTTAATTTAGTTTCATGCAAAAGGGAGTAAAAAAAAAATCAGCGTGAAAGCCCTTCGTAGAAATTCCAAATATCTCCTATTTTGTGAATTTTAAATAATAGTTATTAGACATCAATTAATAAATATTACCCAATTTCACTTTCCATAGTTATAAAAGCACCAATTCAGCAAGATTCTCTAAAAAAATTTCAAGACTACTTAAAGCTAAATCGTTAACTTTAAGAGATTCTCTAAAATCAAAATCATATAATAAGGCTTTTAAACAAATACTTTAGCATCATAATATCTTGATTTTAATCTTCGTAATGGAACATAAAAGTGGTGCAAAATTGTTCTGTTAGGACAATTAATTATATACGTCTTGGGCGGACGAAGGACAAGTTGACGCATAACAACTTCCATTATGATCACATGCAAATATAACAGGTAAATACACTTATATTTTAGGTACACTTTCTAGTATGTCTTCGTTTTTATGAGCAGACATGCACACAGATAAAGAGGTGTACTTTATTATATACATACATATATATTTATACATATATATATAATAACAATATATATATAACTATATATACATAACTATATATGCAATTGTATATATATAACTATATATATATAACTATATATATATAACTATATATATATTACTATATATATAACTTTATATATAACTATATATATATAACTATATATATATAACTATATATATATAACTATATATATATATAACTATATATATATATAAACATATATATATATACAACTATATATATATAAACATATATATAACTATATATATAAACATATATATATATATATAACTATATATATAAACATATATATATATATATAACTATATATATATAAACATATATATATATAACTATATATATACAAACTATATATACAAATAAACATATATATATAAACTATATATATATATATATATATAAACTATATTTATATATATATAAACTATATATATATAAACTATATATATATAAACTATATATATATATAAACTATATATATATAAACTATATATATATATAAACTATATATATATAAACTATATATATATAAACTATA
>OY744525.1:91346185-91396185 GCA_963556195.1 Sepiola atlantica | reverse complement strand
TTTGTTTGTTTGTTTGTTTGTTTGTTTAAAACTGAACTTTCTATTACTGGTACTAATAATAAAATTATAAATATTTACTGATTTTAAACTACCGGTAACACTAAAATATATAGATCATGACGAATTTAGGTAAAAATGTCCCGATAAAAATGGCGCAAGTAAAAATGTCACGTGTGGATAAATAGGAAAAAATTGCACAGATTAAAAATATCAATGAAAATCTCAAAATGAGTTTATCAAAATCTTGGATACAATACATAAAGGGAAAACATTAAGAAGTTTGTGAAATTAAAAAGAAAATTATATCTACATTTCAAAGTAGATGAGGTCTCTCCGCTAAATACTCCCCACCCCAAATGAAATTCTACTTTTTTTAGACTATTTTAGAATCTGTATCGGAAATTTAGAACAAAATCACTAACATATATATATATATATATATATATATATATAGTAAGTTATGAAAATATATTTATGGCAATTAAGCTACACAGGGGCTCCCGCGTTTCATCCCCGGGGGGAATCTTCAGGCTAAAATGCATGGAATTAGTTTTGCCGGGTGTTTTTATATACACGGCTAGTAAACCAATCAGATTCTTTGTTTTTCTCTTAGCCAATCGTTGGGCTTCTCACGAACAAAGGTCCGGTTAGTTTTACTTCCTATTTCCTGTTCTATCGTTCTGTTTTCTATAGAGTGGCCTATATCCTGTTTCTTTGCTGTGTCAATATAATGGGTGAACTTATTTTAACACGTGGTTTTTTGTATTTCTATTTTAGGTTTTAGTTTTTAAGTTAGATTTTAGTTTCGTTTAGTTTTTTTTTACTTATTTGTTTGTTTATTTATTTACTTTTTATGTATTGTTAGCCTTAGGTAAATTTCATTTTGTGCAGGTAGCTGTTTGCTATCTCACTTCTACAGTTTAAAAGATTAGGGGTTCTTTAAAGTTTAGGATTTCAAATTTCTCATTCAGACATAATCTACACGGGTCGTCTAAATTTCTACATGTACTGGCCTGTCGTATTATTTTCCATTCAATTATTGATGAGCGTCCATTT
This sequence comes from Sepiola atlantica, assembly GCA_963556195.1. NCBI lineage: Eukaryota > Metazoa > Mollusca > Cephalopoda > Sepiida > Sepiolidae > Sepiola > Sepiola atlantica. The sequence goes on along the minus strand of OY744525.1, from coordinate 91,395,129 downwards.
TCTTTGAGCTCCCAATAGTGGTGTGCTAGTTCTGTTTTAGTTCGACGTTCTCTGTTTTTAAATGTGCTTTTATGATCATACTACCTAGCTTTACTTACGTATCGAGCACTGTTGAAGTAAATACTGAAAACTGATACAGAAAAATTATATCTCCTTATAAAAGTTATTCTTGGCAACATGATGAATAACATGAAATAGTAATATATATATATATATATATATATATATATATATATATATATATATATAATTGATTCTTTAATTGTCTACACGGCCCCGTTGCGCAAAGGTTAATGGCGTTGACCGGCAATCAGTTCTCAATGACAGTCTCTCGGATGTTACATGTTCAATTTTTACTACAAGCGATAATAACTAAGTATAACATAAAAAGATAATTCATTCTACTCTGTCATGGACGGAACGAGAACAATCAATCCCCGTTGATTAAATAAAAAGTTCGGATCGAAATTCCGTGTAGGCTCTCAAGATTGAAATGATGCACCTGAAGAAGGTCGGAGAATACATCGACCGAAACGTTGTGAAAAATCGCAACCAATATGAGAATAGTAGTTAAAATAATCCCAATAATACAAATTAACATTTATTCAACCAAATTGATTAATTTTTTTAAAAATAATATCATGTAGACGTTTTTTTTTGGGGGGGGGGGGAATGTTTCGCAAATAATAAGGAATTCATTAATGAATTTAGCATTATATATTTCGAAAACTAAACTCGGTAATTTCATTATTATTTTATTATCTTAATTGTTTTTCACTGACTTTGTTGAATTGTTCAGCTTTTGTAAGTAGACACGTCAAAAAGGCAATCTATATAATAATACGCTAAGGCATTTCGTGTTCGTACATACGTTATCACCTTTCACACATTTTGGAAAAAATGAGATCGTCCGATTAGCAAACTTGATGATTGGTGATTAATCTGATATATTCAGATGAGTAGTTCTTGGAAAGTTCAAACGGAACTTCCCTGGACAGAGATTCTTTACAAGAACTTTTCACTTGTGGAACACGTTACCAGGAGAATGTTTTCCTACAGACTACAACATGGTCGTTTTCAAGTCCAATCGAGCCGTTCTGTTAATTAATTATAATTCTCAATTCCGACTTTACCCTTTTTAAGATAAAATTGTGTCGTCCCGTTGACTAAAACAGTAGAATTTTTAAATAAGTACATTTCAAAAAGTGACATTCGTTTTACTGATTTTAAGAATATTTCGCTAACTATTATTTTTTGGGTTAGAAGGCATAGAATATTTATTGTTTTAAAAAGAATTAAATTGCTACAATTTTAAATAAATAAATGGATAAATAAAGTGACATATTCGTTTTATTTACTTAAAGAATATTTAACTGACAATGACTATTTTTACGGAAGAAGAAAGAGTCATTTCTTCTTAATAGTAATGACCCTGACAAACATATTATTTCAAAAGAAATATTATTTTAACAGTAATTATACAGATTGATGTAAAAAAGCACCATGGAATTTCCATGGAGTCCCACTAGTTGTAGAATATTCTAGACATTCCTTCTTTTTGGCGTTACAATTTACTGGAGCATTGGAGATTTGCTGGCTGTCTATCAGTTAGTGAAATTACGTGGCGATGCTTCTACTTTTTGTGTTTCTATTTTATTGTTATTGATTCATCAAGGCCAAACGCCACTCAATAATAAAGGTTAATGCGATTGATGGGTTATCAGTTGAATCATGACGAATATTATGAGAGGATTGAAAATGATGAATAGAATGAAAAAAATTTGATTACCTACTGAGATTGGATTTGAAGACAACCATGTTTAAAACCATAGGGAAACAACCCCAGGGTTTTGTGTTCCACAGATGAGTAGTTCTTTGAAAGTCCAAAAAGAAGCCTCCATGAACAGACTTTCTTTCCAGTAACTGTCTACTTGTGGAACACGTTACCGCGGGAATGTTTCCCTACAGACTACAACATGACCGATTTCAAGTCCAATGTTAACAAATATCTATCGAGTTGTCCTCTGAATTCATTATAGTTCTCAATCCCTTCATAGTACTGTTCCATTATCCAACTGAAAATCTAAAAAATGTGGTGTTTGGCCTTATTAAATGGTGAACCATTAGTCTTAAAAAAGAAACTCATGAAAATTTTGCCTGGCGTTTAGCACTCGAAGGGAGAAGGGCAAGTTTGTTTTGTAATTATGGTAATAAAATAGGTTCTTACGGTAGATATCTTACAAGGAGAACCAGAGATCGGGGCTCAGTCGAGGATGTTCCATGGAAATAAGGATAGATTAGAAAAAAACTAACAACGTCTCTTCTGTTAGAAAGGGATTGTAGAGAAACGAAGAAATCGCACGCAACTCTAGGTTTAATATCTTATTAAACGGAAGTTGATTTTCATTTGCTAAAAAATCTTTTTTATTGATGTAATTAAAATTTATAAATGTGTATTACAATTCGATGGGATATTCTTTTGATTTAAAATTTAAAGAAATAGAATATATTATAACATTGAGATGTTTTTGTTGTTGTTGTTTTTTAAATTTTCGTTTTTCATATTGTTGTTCGTAAATAATACTAACTATGGCCTGTATTCACAGAAAATTCTAATGTTTCTTTTTTCTTGTTTTACAGAGATTTAAGTTACAACAAATTGACCAACGTTGGCAGAAAAACCCTGAAAGGAGCACCTCTTCTAAAAAATCTGTAAGTGCCCCCAAAATTTCAACACTCAACAATATTTTCCATGTGCACACGCGTTTCAGAAAATTCAATGTTATTATCATCTTTACAACGGGGTTAAAACTTGACAATTTAATGACTTTCCTCGTCAGCTCGTCAGCTCGAAATCGGGTAACTTGCTATCAGAATATTCGCAATAATCGCAAAAACAATTTAAAAAACAACAGAAAGTTTCGAATCATGGAAATGGTGAAACATTATTTTCATAATGACAGTCTATATAAGTGAGATTAATAAAAGTCAAAAAATACTTTTTAGGATGGGATCCATTTTGAAAGGCTCTGATTGGCTTCAAAACATTTTATCATCGATTGTCTTGTAATAAAACAAAGCTTCATTTCTTAAGATCAACAACCTGAATAACAAACGGTTTTCTTAGTTCAATTATTTGTGAATGCAGGAATAACAAAAAATACCGTTTCACAGTTCACGATTTTCAATCAATACTATTTTAAATATATATTATTTTATTTAAATACTATATATCGGATTGAAAGTGCTGAATTGAAATCTGCGGTTAGTTTGGCTCAGATCAACCGTTTGACTACCGTGACACACATGCACGCACATATGCATAAAAATTTACTTTATATATATATATATATATATATATATATATATATATATATATATATATATATATATATATATATATATATAATCAATGTAAAATATCCACAGGGAAGTAATCCAAAGAATTTAAACCGGGTTTATAAAAAGTGCTCAATATCAAATAGAGCTTTTATATATGATTATTTTTATTTACACAGAATCTGTACAAAATCTGCGACACTTTATATTTATATTTGGGTTTTGATTCTGATTTTAACATTTTGATTCTTAACGGTCTTAACCACGTGACTTCCCAAATTTTGAAATCTTAAATTTCTTTTCTTCTTTTTCTCCCCATTTCATTCTTTCCAAATATGATCTAATGTTAAGATCGGATTCTAACTCTGCCTGATGATATCTCAGTTTATAATAATTGTTGATCGATAACATCGACATGCCAGTGTCGCAGATTTTTTACATGTTTGTGTAAATAAAATAATCATATATATATATATATATATATATATATATATATATATATATATATATATATATATATATATCAAGTTAGTTGAGAAAAGCCGTGTTTCTTGGCGAATTTTTCTGCGATAACCAGTCGAGTTTTATCCTAAATCAATGTTAAACACAACAGAATGTTCTGATTAGTTATACTTTTATTTAACTTCGATATTAAAAAAATGTTCCATATGTTTTACGAGTATTTTCGATTCTACATCGAATCATCTTCGGGTGAGAAAAACAATGAACAAAAGCTGGAGTAAAAAGAAGAGGATTTCAAAAACAACCGAGAACGCCGTATGTGAGGTCGTTAAACGTAAACAACAAACCGGTGTTAGTTCCAGAAAAGAGCTTTACAATTTTTGTGCCGGTAGCGACAGAATTGGCGTCCCAGGATAAATTGTATTTACGCCAAACATTTTAAAATAGTGCTATTAGTTTCATATGTAATGTTTTTTTGTAGGATAGAGGTTGTAAAGTATTTTAAAATTATTTTTAATTAGTTTCGAAATGTAATATTTTCGCGTTATTAACTAAAAATTGTCTAAAATCAGAGGGTGGGGCGCTTGTGTTTTTTCAATGTGGGTAAATTGAAAAAGTATTTACCACGTGCATAGCGAACAGAGCAGTGTTGCACCACATTTATGTCCCCTTACCAAGATTAAAATCAAGATATAATTCTACTAAACCTTATGTTTTAATATTCATTTAAGCTTAAAGGGTCTTTAAAAACGAAATTGTAAAGCTTACATGCTGTGTAATGACTACGGATCAAATTCAATGCAAACATGATGTATATGAATTTTCAAATGGGAGGTTGTACCCATGTTAGGCACCACCCGTAAAAATTATTTTCAAATACTTCAAAGAAGCTGAAATTTTAGGAATATTAATTGATGCCTAATACCTATTGTTTAAATTTCACAAAAATCGGAGGTATCTGAATTTTCATGAAGGTCTTCTGTCCCCTTTTTACCTCCTTTGCATTAAACTAAGTTAAACTAAATATAACCCACATCACCCACCCTTACGCGTAACAGCTGTGTTTCAAAATTCATAAAGATAGGTTGATTAGTTTAGGAGTGAATCCTGTACATAGAAAAATATGTGGACATATGAACATGCCTAACTTTGTATAAATAGAGATTTACGAAAGTAACATCGAAGAAAATTCTTGTGGGTCATCTGTAATTACCTACGGGAATGATATTCGGTGTTACTTTCGTTTCAAATATTTAACGTTCTCTTTTTTCTATGTGACGGCACGAGCACAAAAGTAAGGTTTCAAAAAAAAATGTACTCAATGTCTTTGGTGTTGGGAAACAGAGTACAAAGGAGAAGGATGCGGCGTCATTCAACACTGTCAACCTAAATAAACACAAAACAACAATATCAACCTGAAACTCCGATAATCTCTACACCTGTGAAAACCTTTAGCTTAATCAAGGCGGGTCGTAATGAACAAAAAAGTCATTTTGTAACAAAAACGTCCCAGAGGATTTTTCTTTTCTTTCTTTTCTTTTTTCTTCTCCGAAACGTGATCTTTTCTTATTGAAACGGCGGGAAAACCAACTACATGTAATTAACTTTGAATTAGTTGTGGTAAAATTACCCTACTTAGCCGCTTATCTGACGACCGTTTCACAAAGTTGTTTGGGGGAAAACAACTCATCCTAACCCGAACATACTCGCAGCTATATTTATTTTTAAAAAAAACCATGCAACCTACAATAACTAACATCATGAAACCAGTAAAACATTTTTAAAAATGCTTAACGTAATACAATAGATCCAATGACGTTGCTTCTGGCGTTGAGTGATTTAAATTGTGAACGTTTCTCCCGGAACTTCACTGGTTCGTTCTTTTGACGTCTAACTGGTTTCACGTGCGCGTTCTCGGCTGCGTTTGTGAAATGCTCTCCTTTTCACCACCTTTTTTCATACGTGTGTTAGTGATACATCTGGAACATACATTGTATTATTATTACACAAAAAATAACATTAGAAAAATTGAAAAAATAAAAAAGTATAATCTAGCAGAGAACGCTGATATGTTTAACAATGTTTGCTGAACTATATATATATATATATATATATATATATATATATATATATATATATATATATGAAGGAAGAGAGATAAGGATGTACGAATGACAAATCTATTTCAACTTCGATTGTTCAATGCAAGGTGTACTCGATAAAAAAAAATGTTTATTTTTTCTTTCCTTACGCCAAGGCTTTTCAAAGATTAAAACTTATCATCAGAAAAATTACATAGATGGTTAAGTTGGCAGTGGAAAGCCAAATTTTGAATCTTTGAAAAGCCTTGGCTTAAGGAAAGAAAAATAAACATGTTTTTACCGAGTACACCTTGCATTGAACAATCGAAGTTGAAATAGATTTGTCATTCGTACATCTTTATCTCTCTTCCTTCATTTATCTTTATAATTGCTGTATATCGTATATTGAGCTTAACCCATTTCACTATAGGTTCTATTCTCTAAAAGTATACTTTTAGTTTCATATTTTATATATATATATATATATATATATATATATATATATATATATATATATATATATATATATATATATATATATAATGTGTGAGTGTGATAATCTCCTAAACTAGTAAACGGATCATTATGAATTTTGGAATATATATTCTTGACAACACGATGAGTAACATGGTCACACAATTTTTTGTAAATGTAAACATTTAGGGGGTGCATATAGATAAAGTTCTTTTTCGTTTTTTTATTTTTTATGAAGCGATCATTATGAATTTTGGAATATATATTCTCAGCAACCCGGTGAGTAACATGGGCACATTATTTTTATTTTATTTTTTTTTTAAACTTCACCATTTAGGAGGTGAGCCCACCCAAACTCGCATCCGTCTCCCCACAAAAAAAAAACTGTAAAAAGTAAGTCAGGTACAATAAATATAATAGAGAAAATAATTTCTCTATATCAAATTTTGAGTTATTTACGTAATACATTTTTAAAGGATCGGTGCGCGCAGGAGCGTCAATAATATGTACGTCTTTGGTAAAATCCTAAACTATTGAAATTATTATGAATTATGGAATATATATTCTAGGCAACATGGTAAGTAACGTGAGCAGATTATTATTATTATTATTTTATTTTTTATGTAAAACCGTTTAGGGGGATGCACCGAAACCGTACCATAGCTTTCCTCCGGAAAGAAAAACATTAAAATGTCTAACTAATGCTATATTTATTGCTCATACCGGTCCTGGATCGAGTATTCTACGTGTATGTATATATGTATATATATGTATACGTAAAATTAATACTCCGAACAATACAATTTTGCACCAATTTTATGTTTCTCGTTACGAAGATTAAAATCAAGATATAATGGTACTCAACCTTATGTCTAGAATCATCATTCCAATTTTGATCAGAATCCACTACATGATTTTGATTCGAGAAAATATCTCAAATTTAAGGTTTAAGGCTAAGTGGTCTTAAGAAGAAATCGAAATTCAGGGAATCTTGCTTGATCTCTAATGACTATGGATCAAATTTAATGCAAATCTGAAATATTTTAATATTCCGATTGAAACAACGAGAAAACCAAATACATGTAATTAACTTTGAATTCGTCGTGGTTAAAGTACCTTACTCAACCGCTTATCTGACGACACTTTCACAATGGGGTTTGGGGGAAAACAACTCATCATAACCCTAACCCTTACCATCAACCGGTGGAAAAATAGATTTACTTTCGTCGAGTGGGGTTTTATTTCGACACCTGTTTTTTTCTTTTTTTTTTTTTTTCTTATTCCTTTGTACATGAGGAGGGCTGTTTCTTAAGATCCTTCCAGGTAACCAGCTGAAATAATATCCTGTTCGTTTTTTCCTTTTGCGCGAGTGCGATTTCGTATCGATAAAGAAAGCAAAAAGGAAGTTAATATCGGAACTTGACTTTTCTCGGACTACTGTTCTCATCTTCGATGTTATTCGCACAAGGTTTCGGCCGATGTAACCTCCGACCTTCTTCGAATACATCTTGTCGAACTCGGGAATCTTCATGTCGAACTCGGGAATATGTACGGAATTTTGAACGGAAATCTTTATCAATCCACGGGGGTAAGTTGCTCTCATTCCGTCAGCCATGACCAGGTAGAAGTCTTAAGTAATTCGTTATTGTATTCTGAGTATCGCCTGGTTGAACCTTCAACCTCTACAAGACTGTCACTTCGAACTTATTATCACTTAGCACTGTTGTGCCACGTGTCTAGTATGCATTTCAGGAGCCTTAAACCTATTCTTGTTTTAGATGTGTAATCTTACTGCTGGTTACTACTTATTACTACGCATTACTATGTATAGAATTATTTTAACTTTGGACCTTTCGTCTGTACTATATATATAGCATTTAAAATATGTTGCATCATTGATTCAAATAACAGTAACCCGTTTTGAAGCTAATATAGGCGTAATAAATGAAAAAATATTCCCATTGGTTCATTTAAATCAGGGGCGGGCAACCTCCGGCCCGCGGGCCACATCCGGCCCGCAAAGGCTTAGCGTCCGGCCCGCCACCCTGCTAGGCTTCATTATTGCAATCCGGCCCGCGGACCTCCCAGTAAAACTCATATCATTTTGAAAATGAAGTATACAAAGTCTCACCTTCGCTCCCAACTCTCGGACCGCCATTTCAAGTACATTCTTCTGTTGTCTACCTCAACCATCGAGCCAGATATGGAAATACTTCTTCATGGCAAACAGCACCAGCAGTCTCATTGATTTGTAGAGTGTTCAATGCAATTTTTGTACAATTTATTCATGTAAACAAAATATAGTAATTCTGAGATTTCGTTTTTCACTCCGGCCCGCGATCTTTTTCCAAAAGTCTCATCTGGCCCTCACTCTGAAAAGGTTGCCCGCCCATGATTTAAATATATATATATCTAAATGAATAAATGCGAAATTTTTTTCCATTTATCACTCCTATATTACCATCAAAACCGGTCAGTGCTACTTAAATTAATTATACAACATATTATTTTAAAGTACTGTATATATATCGTAGAAACGAAAGGCACAAAGAACTCTTCCCATGCTAATTTGCACAACTATTTTTCAACACTTCATAATTAATTGATGTTTGGTGTTATTCATTCGTAATTTTATCGTTCTGTTTATTCCATATATAGGCAATATTTTTGTCGATATTAAGTCATTAATTAAAGTAATTTAATACAAAAAAGATAAATTATTAAACCTTTCTTTAAATATTTGCTAGAGGAACTAATTTAAACTAGAAAAAAAGAGTGTGGCTTTACGACGACCACGGAAATATACACGGGGCATAAGAAATAGTTTATGAAAGGGGGGAAAAGGTTCACTGATTGAGCCCCCTCCCGTTAGCGACGCGATATAGATGTAGGGGAAGCGTGTCTTACTGCCCCCCCCCCCCCGTTAGCAACCGACGTTACATTTTTTAATTGTTTTGTTTTTTTTAATAAATAAAAATAAAGCAAACACACGCACGCAGAGAGCGAATTGGTATCCTTTTTCTGTTCATGTCTTAGCGGTTTCATTAAATGATAAAAAAAAATACCAAAATGTTTATTCGCGCGTTTACAACAAACTTATCAATTAAATGTTTAAAACTTAACAGATTGGTTTCAAGTATTTCAAGTAGCGAACTTTGCGAAGCGATAGCGAGCTGGCAAAACCAGCTAGTATATATATATATATATATATATATATATATATATATATATATATATATATATATATATATATATATATATATATATTATTTTAATGGTGTTCTAATCTATTATTTATATATTATTAGAATTAATGGTTCCCATGTTGTATTAATTTTTTTCGGCCAAGACGTTATGAGAATAACATTTAAGATGAGAATAGTAGTCATTTGAACTAAAATAATAAAAATTATCAATCCTTATCTCAAAAGTTTCGAAACATAATATAACTTTTATCTGTCTTTATAAAATTTGTTATGTTTATATATTAATCTGAACAGGATCTACTCCTAAACTAATTGATCGTTCATTGTGAATTTTTTTACAAAGCTGCAAGACGTCTAAGCGTGGTATGTATTTAGTTTAATTTACTTTTATACAAAGGGTGTAAAGGGGGTGGAAATCTTTCGTAAAAATTCAGATACATTCGATTTTTGCGAAATTTTAACAATTGCTATCAGACATTAATTAGTTAATATTCCCCAAATTTCAGTTTCTTTGGGGTCTTTTAAAGGGTCCTTGGGAGGGGAGCATAATATGGACACAATCTCCCATTTGAAAAATTAATGTATCAGATTTGTATTGAATTTGATCCATATTCATTAGACACCAATTAAACAAGACTCCCTGAATTTCAATTTCGTCTTAAGACCCCTTAAGCTGAAGTCTTAAATTTGATACATTTTCTAAAATCAAAATCATGCAATGGATTGATGTTAATCGTCGTGTTATGGTGATCTACCCTATTCAGTCATGTATGGACTCTTCCTGACTATGAATAGAGTCGTCATGACCAACCAGTAGAAGGGAGAAGAAAAGTGAAATGGAGAAGCAATCACTTTTGTACTTTATTTTAATAAAAATTTCTTGTTAATTACCTTCTTTTTTTGTTGTTTTTTAATTTCTTGCGACCCTTTCAGGCCACAACACTTTGTAAGGGGGCATAAAAGTGGTGCAAAACTGTTCTGTTCGAACTATTCATGTTATCCGTCTTGGGATTGCTATTCTTCTATTTCAATATAATATTAACTGAAAGTAAAGTCATTACAGTTAATTTTTATTTTTCCCTTCTAAAAATTAAATGTGTTCATCATAAAAACTACAAGAATAGATTCATTCTTAAGATGCGTCCGTTCAGATTGAATGGACGGCAATTCAATCTGCACGTTTAGTGAGGAAAATACTATTTCGAATTTATGCGTGACAAACCAACGAAAATGCTATTTCGAATTTATGCGTGACAGGCCAACGAAAATGCTATTTCGAATTTATGCGTGACAGACCAACGAAAATACTATTTCGAATTTATGCGTAACAGACCAACGAAAATTATATTTCGAATTTATGCGTGACAGACCAACGAAAATGCTATTTCGAATTTATGCGTGACAGACCAACGAAAATGCTATTTCGAACTTAATTTTTAGAGACCAAATAAAGTACCATTTAGAACTTGAGCTTGACAATCTAAATACAATTCACTTACGCTTGACAGACATAGAGAATACTATTTCAGTGTTAAGCTTAACAGACCAAAAATGGCATTTGAAAAAAGGTCGGCAGACCCCAAAATGACATGTACTTACACATGACAGACTGAAAAATGTTCTATTTAGAATTTAGCTTAACAGACCTAACAAAATGCCATTTAGAATTTAGCTTGACAGACCAAACAAAATACTATTTAGAATTTAGCTTGACAGACCAAACAAAATACTATTTAGAATTTAGCTTGACAGACCAAACACAATGCCACTTAGAATTTAGCTTGACAGACCAAAAAACTGATATTAAAAATTTAGCTTGAAATACCAAACAAAATGCTATTAAAAATTTAGCTCGACAGACCAAACAAAATGCTATTTAAAATTTAGTTTGACAGACCAAAAAATGCTATTTAGAATTTAGCTTGACCAAACAAAATACTATTTAGAATGAAGCTTCACAGACCAAACAAAATGCTATTTAGAATTTAGCTTGACAGACCAAACAAACTGCTATTTAAAATTTAGTTTGACAGACCAAAAAATGCTATTTAGAATTTAGCTTGACCAAACAAAATACTATTTAGAATGAAGCTTCACAGACCAAACAAAATGCTATTTAGAATTTAGCTTGACAGACCAAAAAATACTATTTCGAATTCAGCTTGACAGGCAAAACAAATGCTATTTAGAACTTAGCTAGATAGATCAAACAAAATGCTATTTCGAAGTTAGATTGACAGAAAATAAAATTATGTTTAGAACTTACCGAGACTAACAAAAGAAAATTCTATTTCCAACTTAAACTTGAGAGGCCAAAGAAAAGACATCTAGAACTTAGCTAAGTAGATTAAACAAAATGATATATTAAACTTAGGCTGTGCAGAGCAAACAAAATAATACAACTCAAAGGCTAACAGGCCAAAGAAAATGCTATTTAGAATTTAAGCGTGCCAACCCAAACTCTGCCCTCTCCTCAAAATAATGCTATTTGGAACTTAAGCCTCACAGACCTACGAAAATCAAAAGGTTAAAATAACTTCACAGTTCTTGAGCCAATCCAACCTAAACTTTAGACACATATTCAGAGCTAATGTTACAATAGACACATTAATTACCAAAAAAATTACTTTAAGGTTTCGAAAATATTTACATTGATTAAAAAGCAAAATTTGGAAGTGTGAGCGAACGGCCGACCGACAAAATACTCATGAGAGATGCAAGGACGCAACTCCTAAATGGATAAAATCATCTACTCTATAATAAAGACCAATGTGTATTAATGTGTATTTAACTAAATATATATCCGTCGCGTCACATAAAAGTTAGCGAGTAAAACGTTTCCGGCCGAAACAATTTCAAGTGAGGAAGGAAGAAAGCAAATATCAAGCCAAATTGAAATACATTTCGGAAATGAAGTTAATAGAAGAAGAGTTATTTCCCAGCTGTTTCTCTTTAATAAATAGTAAGGCAAAGGTTATCGTTACTTTTGGAGTTGAAATGTTTTTTTTATTATTTCCCTCAAAACAAGGCGGTCCTGGGTATGACCTTAAAAGACATCGAGTGGTGAGGCCTCCATTTGAGAGCTGTGGGGAATGTGGAGTTGCCCCTTAGTTGCCATTGCTCCCAAATCCACTCTGGCCCGGAGTGGTAGTACCTGTAAAGGCTCCATCTATGGGTCAAATAGAACCTACTGGCGCTACCAAATCAGGCTGTCTGAAGTTATTGACGTCCTGATTCCAAATGCACCAAACATTGATGTTTTCTTTTTTTTTCTTTTGCAAAACTCAATCATGTTCTGCAAAATCCAAAACAAAAAACAACAATTTCCCTCCCGCCCCCTTTCCCTTCCCTTTCCCCTATCTCCCCTCTCTCTCTCTCTCTCTCTCTCTCTCTCTCTCTCTCTCTCTCTCTCTCTCTCTATTCTCCCCTTTTCACTCAACCAAACACCATGACTAAATACTTAAACATGTAAAGAACTTGAAGCATAAGAACCTTCACTAAAATGACCAGATTCAGCATTAAATAACCTAAACGGGTTTATATGCTGTAAAACAAAACAACCAAATTTTACCAAAATGACCAGATTCGGCATTAAATAACCCGAAAAAGGTTGATATGCCGTAAAACAAAACAAGCAAACCAAAAACCAAGAATAAATATTTGTAGATATATAGAACTTGAAGCAGCAAAACTATTACCAATATTACCAGATTCGGCAATGGTTATGGTTACTTTGAGACCTTAAAATACAAAAGATTCCGGTGTTGTACAAGAGAAGGCATTCTTTCTGGAATCAACAAATTGACGTGCATTCCTTGCATATGTTTCTGCTACAATTGTCATTCGAATGCCTCTTGTCCTTCCGCCGCGGGGACCCCCTAAACACTTGCAAGCCACTACCACCACCTATTCTGCGACTTAATTGACACTTAACTCGCAAGTGAGAAATTGGTGCTGCCATCTGTTCGTCTCCTTTCCGACGAATCATCCGGTACGTGACTCCGTCCGGCCACTCATCATTACCCAAAGCGGCTTCCTGTATCAGTTCCGGTCGAATTCTGGAATTCTTGGAACAAGCCTAATCGGAAGAATCGATGCTGAGCTCTTGAGTAAATCTCGCGTAAATTGCTAGTTCAATCATTTTTCGCTCGATGCTGAAACTGAGGAATCCTACAACGAAAACCACTTTTTCTCCACCGCGGGCATACATTGAATGGCCCCCAACGCTTCAACGGCCATTTTTAACTCGTTCGCCACTCAATGTGATCTCTGTACTTCATTTCTAACGCAATATGCATAACAGGAGGCTTACTCCCCAGAAGTACAGGTCAATATACGATTGAGATATTTATTTCTATTTACCTAATATATAAAGTTTTCTTGTCGGATTTTCAATGATAAACTTAATAATAAATCTGACAAATCGATATTTGATTCTGCCTAGCGAGTTCTTCTTTTTTTATCCTTGCAGCATGTTCTTAATACTAAAAAAACATAATTTGCTTCAGTTTCTTTCCGAAAATAATTTTTCGACAAAGAAGATTATTATTGGGTTGGTTAAAATGTTCGTTTTTTATGCTTCTGTCAGTTTATGGGGAACCCAAACATCAAGTTTAAAAACATAACCTCGTTTATGCAATTAATTTTCCACGCTCGATTTAGTAATCGTGAGATGTCTGCGATTTGTCTGGTTGTCAAACGGCAATCTTGTTCAACTACGGTTTTCACTTTGTCACTGTCGATCATCTTTGACCGGCTAGAGTGAGAAGCATCTCTCACTGAAAAATTTCCTTTTCGGAATCAAGCAAACCATTTCTGGCACACCCGTTCTGTAGCAGCATTCTCCCCATACACATGGCATATCTTTATACAGGTTTCTGTAGATTTTTCTTCCTTTTCTGAAGTAAAAAAGCATCAGATGCCGGTAGTGCTCTGCTTGATCTTCTATTTCAAAACTTATTATACACTGATGTGAGCATACACGCTACATCAAATACAGTATTTAAATAATAGGAATATAAAACGACCTTTAGTAGGCCAGAAAGATGGCATTCAAAAGACGAACGGACGTTGTAGCCAACCTCATACAATGCAAACAATGTTATATAAACACCGAAAAAGCTCACAATACGTTGACACACCTGTTCCCGTTAGATCACCGAAGTTAAGCAACGTTGAGCCTGGCCAGTTCTAAATGCGGGACCATTTGGGAACACCAGGTTCTGTATGTGGCCTGGAGAGAATATGGGCACTACCAGGTTCTATCATGCTCACAGAAAAGTTAGGACAGATAGAGTATCTGCCTGACTCCCCGGGGACGTCTCCGGGCGTTATGAGAAACAAAAACAACATTATTTTTTAAACTTTGAAGTTTAAAAGTTCTTTTCTTTTTACATTTTATATTATTTTTATATCTTTTCAAATTTTGACTTTTAGTAATTTAACCTTACAAACTTATCTGTTTGCCTTCCTCTGACGATAAGATATCATACTTTTAAAAGCCATGGCTTCAGGAAGGAATAATAAAATATCTTTTCAAATTTTGACTTTTAGTAATTTTACCTTACAAACTTATCTGTTTGCCCTCCCCTGACGATAAGAATAATAAAATATCTTTTCAAATTTTGACTTTTAGTAATTTTACCTAACAAACTTATCTGTTTGCCCTCCTCTGACGATAAGATATCATACTTTGAAAAGCCATGGCTTCAAGAAAGAATAATAAAATATCTTTTCAAATTTTGACTTTTAGTAATTTTACCTAACAAACTTATCTGTTTGCCCTCCTCTGACGATAAGATATCATACTTTGAAAAGCCATGGCTTCAAGAAAGAATAATAAAATATCTTTTAAAATTTTGACTTTTAGTAATTTTACCTTACAAACTTATCTGTTTGCCCTCCTCTGACGATAAGATATCATACTTTGAAAAGCCATGGCTTTAGGAAAGAATAATAAAATGTTTTTTTTATTTTAAACCCCTTGTCTTAAAGAACTGATAACTTAATAGATATTGTATTTTGTACAATTTTTATTCTCATCCTTTACTTGTTTATATATATATATATATACATATATATATATATATATAATAAAATATAGTAACACGAAATTACATAATCATCGATGCAATAATTTATTTCAACCTTGTGGTATTTTCAAGCATCCGATTTATACGATTACATTTTTAAAACTGAAAAGGAAAAATTTTAGATTCACACTCGACAATTAAAATACAATTGGAGAGAGAGGGGATAACTACCTATGTAATACATAATTAGAGAGAGGGGGGAATTTGAAGCATATCTAATTTATTCCTCCTGTAATTACTTCATTATAACACATATATATATATATATATTAATAATATTACATAAAATTAAATTAACATTGTATCAATGGGTTTCTAGCCGGAAGTGGACTCAGATTAACATTAATGTGTATGTGCTTTTTTTTAGTGTATTTATATGTATAAAGAAATCACTACTCGGCTATCTTCAGCCATATTTGATCTCATAAATTAACTGATCATTATGAATTTTGGAACACACCTGTTAAGCGTAAGGGATATAAAAATAAGATATATTTAGTTTAATTTAAGTTTATGCAGAGAGGATAAAAGGTGTGTCGAAGTCCTTCATAGAAAATGTAGGTATTTCCGATTTTTGTGAAATTTTATGAGTAAGTATTAGATATCAATTAATAAATATTCCTCAAATTTCAGAAGTGTTGAAAAGTATCTAACGAGTTTCTAGAGAGAATGATATGGGCAACACCTCCCATTTGAAAATCTAAATATATTAGATATTTATTGAATGTGATCCATAGTCATTAGACACCAATTAAGCATTACATTTGAGACATTTTCTAGAACAATAATTAGAATAAGGATTCTTGACACAGGGTTTAGTATCATTATATGTGTATTTTACTCTCCGTAAGAGGACAGAATTGGTACAGAACTGTTCTTTCCGGTGAACTAAGTTTACCCCTTGTTAGACAGATAGTCTTCTAGTATATATATATATATATATATATATATATATATATATATATATATATATATATATATATATATATATATGCACATTATAGAAATTTCGTTTTACATTGTTCATTTCTTTTTTTTTCAGACAAATGGATAACAATCAGATCAAGTGCATCACCGAATCAGCGATCCGAAATTTACATGATATGGAAATACTGTGAGTAAGGCTTGTACGTTTAACTTCTTCAAATAAATATTCGCCATTTTTAATTCATTTTGCCATGTTTCTTTCTCGCTGGCTTTATCTCTTAATGTCTTAAGTATGGGGAGAAAGAAGAAGGAGAAACAAAACATCAACAACATAAAAATATGAAAGTTTACTGGTCCATGGTTTGTAAAGAGAAAAAAACATATAAGCACAAAAGTTGATGAAGTTGTTTTTGTTAAATGAATTATTTTGGAACCCTTTAACCTTCTGTTTTTCCTCTTCTTCTTCCTCTTCTTCTTCTTCTTCTTCTTCTTCTTTGTCTTTGTCTTCTTCTTTTTCGTGTTCTTCTTCGTAATATGTTACGTGTCGTTTTCTTCTTCGTATCGTTTTTCGTGTTCGACTGGTGCTACCAGATCAGGCTGTCTGAAGATACCGGCTTCCTGACTTAAAATGCACCAAACATTGATGTTAAACATTGATGTTATTGTATTTTCCTTTCCCTTTGCAAAAGTCAATCATGTGCTGCAAAATTAAAAAAAAAAACAAGTTTCCTCTACAAAACAACCAAACAGAACACCATGAATAAATATTTAAAGATATAAAGAACTTGAAGCATAAAAACTTTTACCAAAATTACCGGTTTCGGTATTAAATAACCCGAAAAGGGTTGATATGCCGTAAAACAAAACAACCAAATTTTCGTGTTCGTCTTCTTTATTTTCTTTTTCTTCTTCTTCTTTGTCTTTTTTCTGCGTCTTCTCCTTCTTCTTCGTGTTCGTCTTCCTTTTCTTCTTCTTCTTCGTCGTCGACGTGTTCTTCTTCTTCTTCTTCTTTTTCTTCATCGTTCTTCTCCTTCTTCCGCTATGCTCCCTTTCTTCCTGCACCTTTGTGAAGAAAGTGAACGGTGAACTGAAAGTCGGACGCGCTCTCTTGTCGGCGCGCGACGCTTCAACGATATTTTCGTCTGAAAATGTTATTAAAGAACACTAATAATGATTTTAGCCGTCATCGTAAGTTATAAAGTTGAAACATGTATATATATATATATTCTCTCTCTCTCTCTCTCTCTCTCTCTCTCTCTCTCTCTCTCTCTCTCTCTCTCTCTCTCTCTCTCTCTCTCTCGTGAATATTGAAACAATGCCGGGTTAAGCAAAGTAAGACTCCTCTTTGGCTTATAGGTATAAGTTTATACTTTGGCCTTTAGACATATGCCGATGATACGTCCTCGACAATCAGTCTAACAGAATTTGGTATGTTTATTGCTAAAGGGCCCTTACCAGGAAATACCAACGGGGCTGCTCAGGCATTTTGTAGGTCAGAGTACACTTACCCGAGTGCGCTGTCTTTTCAACCTCATGATGAGGTAAATGAACTCCTTGGCCTTTTGGCTGAGATCAAAGTGTAATATCCCATATCAAAAGCCGAACTGGTGTCTAACTCTGCCCTCGCGAGGAGGCAAGAATCGGGACTACGCTTTGGCCTGTTATCTAGGATCAGTGTAGTATCTGTTCTGATACTACACTTCATATGTTATGTCTTCGATCGGTGGAGGAGCGGTCTTTCGTGTGGAAGCAAGTAAACAGGGACTCTGGTGCCATTTAAGAGTTTTCCTTCTCCTAGACTAGTTGCACAATCAACGTTCGAGGGTCTAGTCTACCCTACTATTTAATCCATAGCTGGAGGGCATTTCTCTAGTGAAAGTGATACAACAGCTCTGAAAGAACTCGAACCCAGACCACTGTGATCACAGTCTGCACTTGCAGTCACTACGCTACTTCATCCTTAACTAGCTGAAGTATGTGTCCATGCCGGGTTTCTCAACTTTTCTTGAATTTTATAGCCTAAACTAAATTTAAAATTCTATAATAAGTAACATGTTACATTAATTCGATAAACTAATTTAATGAAACCCACAATTAATAATACTTTTTGAATATATGATAACCAATAAATTTAATAAAATCTAGAATAATTAAAAATGAGAGATTAATTACTTTACTTTATATTTTTTAAAAAACGAAAATAAAACAACAACAGACAGAAACAAATAAAAAATTTAAAAAATAAAAATATATATATTATCAAAAGTAACAGTTAATTCATCACCATACAATACCTATTATTTATCTAATATTACACACATATTTTTGAACACTACATTTATATGCATAACATAACTTATAAATTAATAATTTCCATTCTTTGCGGGACTGGTTTGCCCCTACGCTATTCTCCGGCTTGCATTTTGGTAGATTCTCTGCACAGACGGAGTTTTCCTTTGGTGTTTATTATTTTTGGCAAAGGGAAGTTTCTTTTTTCACGAAATATTAAATAAATGATTTTTAATAATCATCCAGACAACACAGAAACAACTAACACCACACTTGCTGTTATGTAAGATTTTAAGAAAAAATAAATAGTAAGTCCCATTCTGTATTCGATTTATTATTTTTGTTCCTTCCAACTTACATCCTACCCGGCACTTTGCATTGCCTTCAGTCCTTTTAAAAACATACTATTTCTATTCCCACAATGCTTCAAGCAAACTACCATTCTTTATTAATATATATGCATATAATTTATATATTATATATGTAAATATAAAGTATTATATATGTGCAACTAATATATTATATATGTGCATCTAATATATTATATATATGCATATAATATATATATGCATATAATATATATATTATATATATGCATATAATATATATATTATATATATGCATATAATATATATATTATATATATGCATATAATATATATATATTATATATATGCATATAATATATATATATATTATATATATGCATAATATATATATATAATATAAATGCATATAATATATATACATTTTTGCATTTAATATAATATATTTTATATATGAATATAATATATATGCATATAATATATATATTATATATATGCATATAATATATATTATATATATGCATATAATATATATATATTATATATATGCATATAATATATATATATTATATATATGCATATAATGTATATATAATATATATGCATATAATATATATAATATATATGCATATCTAATATATAAAGTTAAGACGATTTTTCCCCTGTACCTTCTCGAAGAATAGGAAAATAACCACATGCATCACAGGCTACTAAACTCACCACTATATTACACTTATTCGCTCGAGCGTGTTTTAGTAAATTTGTTATTATTTTTTTCCAGCTAACACTAAATATTTTGGCCCACTATCTTCGACTCTCCTCAAAACATACTCCATATAGGTGGTAGCAAAAACTTTTCCCCCAAACACTTCAGTACTGACACTCTCTCCATTGACACCGGGGACTAATAAACAACGTCTACTTTTCAGAAAAGTGTCCGTTAATATTTACGATTTGTCTGCTATTAATTTACTACATAATACAAAATATTACGCACACATTTAATGGAAGCTCCCGCTAATCTCGCTGATATTCGAGAATATCAGATTACGTTATTTCTACCTATTACGTATACATTTATACTCATTCCGGTTTTTAGAGAATGCAACTATTAACGAACATAGTTCCTTGCAGTGTTTCATTATTCAACATGGCGGCTACAATTTCTTCAACGACTCGACTTCCGAATTAAGTAAATATACGCCAAGCTACGAGACAGACTTGCATTAAGTTGACATTTCTTGAATCCTACACCTTTCACACGCATAATATCCAAAAATTGAAAAAAAAACATCTATTTCTTCGTCTAGAAATGACCCAAAACGTGTGACTGGTGGACCCAACATTTGGTCGCCTTTCGGATCGTAATATAAAACGCATGCCAGCTACATGCTTAGTTTTACTGACCTATTTTTCAATAGATTTTTTTACATTGTTAAACTTTTGCCTACGAGGGAGGAGGAGAAGGGAGGATTATGGGCCGGATTTATTTTTTTTTGTGGGGGGGAAGAAATCAATGTAATAGGTAGTACTTTAACTATTGCGAATATCATCATTTCTCTTCGAACACACATGGTTTATTAGTGCTCTGCAGACCTCTTTAATTATATTTGTGTGTTTCAGTAGTGCTCAGGAGGCATACTCATTTTTCTGTTTTCTTTCCTCATGTGACAATATTAACTGGCACTACGAAGGTCGGCGCCCAGCATACACGGCTAGTATAAATTGGCCCAGTAGAATATAATATAATTTCTGGTTTGAAATAAGAGTATCAATTTATATTGTCAGAGTGACCTATAGACTTCTTATGTATCCATAAACATTAACCAACATTGGACCTCAAATAAACAAATGAGAACTAGCTTGATAAATAACATTTCTCCACTGAAGATAAACAAGTTCATATATCAATTTATATGACCAGTGACCTCAAAACATCTTCAATCTCAAATGGCATTATCGGAATTGAACCTTGTTGTTTCGAATTGGAAAACAGTGGAAATGTAATATACTTATAATTTGGGTAAGGATAAACAATTTTCAGGTTTGGTTTATATTATCAGAGTGACCTATAGACTTCTTATGTATCCATAAACATTAACCAACATTGGACCTCAAATAAACAAATGAGAACTAGCTTGATAAATAACATTTCTCCACTGAAGATAAACAAGTTCATATATCAATTTATATGATCAGTGACCTCAAAACATCTTCAATCTCAGATGGCATTATCAGAATTGAACCTTGTTGTTTCGAATGGGAAAACAATGGAAATGCAATATACTTATAATTTGGATAAGGATAAACAATTTTCAAGTTTGATTTATATTGTCAGAGTGATCTATAAACATCTTATGTCTCAAATAACATTATCAAAGTTGAACTTTGTTGTTAGATTCACAACCGATTTCCATATAAAGGAGTTGAAGTTGAGAGAGTTAGTCAGTCGGTGATAGTCAGTCGGTGATAGAGAGTCGGCGATAAGCAGTCGGTGAGGACTGGCCAGTCGGCGATGGCCAGTCGGCGATAAGCACTGGGAGAAGACAAGCCAGTCGGTGATAAGCATTGGGCGGGGACTAGCAAGAGTTACACCAAGCAGACCGTGAATTAATCAATGAGAGAACGGACATAAGAACCCTTCTATATCAATGAAAGATATCACACCTATCGGGATACGTGTGTCCTCGCCCGAGCTTAGAACAGCACGCCACTGATAGAGGGATAAATTGTCCATCGGTCCAATTACATACCAGAGTGAACTCAACATTATTTGGCCAACTGGCCTAGTGACTCAACAAGTGTATATTTTATTTCATTATTCATTATTAAGAATAATTATTTTCTGAGAAAACCACGGCGGACTTGACTTCTTTTCTTCAACAGATCTGCATGAATGACCTTTCATTCCACAGGGATCCCGAGTTGCTGATTCCCCCTCAACGGTCACCCACTTATCTAAACAAACACAACGTGGGGGTGGTGTGACCTTATGAGAGGCCTCTTCGACAACCGCGGCCTTCTTCGGAGCAGCAACTTTTGTACCAATAGGATCACGTGACTAACCAGCCCAACTGGTGACGTCACGGGTGGGTAAAAGGACCTATTTCACTCACAAAAAATGGAATTTCTATACAAAGATAGCAGAAGTGGGATTGAATTTAATAGGGCTCTGTAGACCTCTTTAATTTTAAAAGTGCTCATTATCATAGATAGAGCGGGTATTTGGGAAATACCGGTACCATGGGATGACCAGGAAGACTCCTACAACCGCGTCTCCTTCCTTCATTCATTCCTTTCTTCCTTCTTTCCACTTCAACAATTAAAAACCGACAATTATTCTAAACATTAAATTTGTACGTTCTGTCGGATGTTGACAAATTTTAATTAATTATTTTATATTTCTCCCGGACAACGCCAGTGGACGGGTCCAGCTAGTAATATATCTAATATATATGCATATAATGTATATATAATATATATGACTATAATATATATGTATATAACATATATGCATATAATATGTATATAATATATATAATATATAGTATGTATATAATATATATAATATATAGTATGTATATAATATCTATATAATATAAATATTATTTATAATATTTTTATTTTATATATAGTATATATGATATATTATATATAGTATATCTTATATTATATTTATATTATATGATATATATTATATATTATATATACTTTATGTACCATATATATTATATATAATATGCATATTATATTATATATATATTATATAGAATATATATATAATATATTATATATATATAATATATATCATATAATATATATGGTGTACATTATATATAATATATATTTATTATATATTATATAATATATCAGGACCGGCGGGACAGTTATAAAAGTGTGGGAGGGGCTCTCCTAAAAAGTGGGGGGGCGGTTAAACACATGCATATATAATTGATGACCGTAAAGTGGGGGGGGGGCAAGTCAAAAAGTGGGAGGGGGCTTGAGCCCCCCCCCTCCCCCTGAACCCCCCCCCCGATGCCGCCGTCCATGTATATTTATTATATATTATATAATATATATTTATTATATATAATATATATGTATTTAGTACTGTATAATATGTATATATATATATACTAGTTAGCTTCACTGGCTCGCCATCGCTGTTCAAACTTCGCAACTTGAAATACTGTAAACATTAATTTAGAATAATAAACATGTCTTTGTATCATTTGGATTTTTAACCTGTCTTTGAAGTTGTTCTAATAACGTTTCGGCTGATGTTACAACCGACATTTTCTTGGTCGATTTTGTCGAATTTTGAAGTCAGTACGTAATTTCGAACGGGACCCTTCAATTAAACACAGGGAGTAGGTTGCTCTCGTTCCGTCAACCATTCCTGAGTTCGGCAAGTTTCACCTGAAGAATGTAGGAGTTTAAATCGACCGAAACGTTGTGACAATAAAATTCAACACGAGAGCAGTCGTCTGAATAGTCTAAATAATACAAAGTGTCAATCCTCATTTCAATTTTCTGAGACGCAATAAACATTTCATTAATGATATTGTTGTAAACCCGAAACAAAATCTATTGCGTTTGTTCATATAGATTGATAGACATTAACAGTTTGGTCATTATGATACAAATATGTTTATCTGTTAAATGTGATCGTAAAGAAAAAGAAAAGAAAAAGAAATCAATTTACCTTTTTACTTGCAATTTAGAAATAGATCGTAGATTGTGGGCAAAATCAAGTCTATATCGGCGAACGAAAACTAGACTTGCCGTTGGTGAAACGGGGGGGGGTAGCTTCAAGAAAGAGGATGAATCAGCGCGGTGAACGAAGACGACGCCTAAAAAATATATGTTGAATCCTGGCGCGAGGTACGCGGTAGATCAAAGGTCTAAAAGGAAACGTAGTTTGGGAAAAGTGTGTGTGTGTGTGTGTGTGTGTGTGTGTGTGTGTGTGTGTGTGTGTGTGTGTGTGTGTGTTATTACTATTATTTTTATGTTTTTTACATCAGAGCTGATGGGTCGACACATAAAAGCCCGAGGCGATAATTTATAAATCTACTAATTATATATTTTCCAACATCAGAATGTTGACATATTGTATTTATTATCTTACAGGCTATGTACAGTTTGGAGTATAAACAATAAATTAGAAGCCAGAATCGGAAGTCTTGAATGTGGTATTTGTTTCTTCGTTTATCATAGATGCCCTTGACAATCTGGTGGTTCGAGTTCACGTGTAGCCTGACTGCATAAGTCAAATCAAATAAAATAAAATAAAATTTATTTGAAAAAAAAAATAGCAAAGTGCAACAAGCCTTCTAAAGAGACAGATAGAGGATATTTACGTCTACATAAAGTATGAATGTTTGTCCAAGGCCACTTTAAGCCTGAATATAAAGTTTATATATATATATATATATATATATATATATATATATATATATATATATATATATATATATATATATATATATATATATATTGTGTGTGTGTTTTTGAAAGTTTACCAAAACATTTCGTTCACGAAATCATTCATCACCACAAAAGACTTTTTTCCTTTCAGAGTTTATTTATTTATTTATCAGATTTATCAAAATTAAAGAGTGTTTCCCCTACACATGTTTCCCTTGCTTGGCAGATCATCAGGGGAATTATGTACCTGGAACAAGAATTTCAACAACTTACAATACCCAATGTGGTGTTGCTCTAATTGAGGTCATTTAAGATAAAAACAGAAAGAAAAAAGGAAAAGAGAAAAAACCTCTTTAAAAAGTGGCTCATAAGATTTTTGCCTTATGGTTGCTACTATTCCATAGAGAAACACGTGTAGGGAACAAACTTTTTAATTTTGATAAATCTGATAAATAAATAAATAAACTTTGAAAGGAAAAAGTCTTTTGTGGTGATGAATGATTTCGTGAACGAAATGTTTTGGTAAACTTTCAAAAAAACACATAAATGCTCTGTACCTTGTAATCGTGTATCATCGAGCTTATTTTTATTGGCCTAATCCCGGTCTTCACTGAATAAAATATCTTCTAAGTGAAAAATCTCTCTCTCTCTCTCTCTCTCTCTCTCTCTCTCTCTCTCTCTCTCTCTCTCTCTCTCTATCTATCTATCTATCTATCTATCTATCTTATATATATATATATATATATATATATATATATATATATATATATATATATATATGTCTCTCCTTCTTGGGCAGAGTCCCAAAAAGAGCCTCTAATATAATAAATCGCACACGGTCTACCAAGCATCAACCCCTATCCCATCGCCGCAGTGTTGCATCCTTGTGCTTGTTTTACAAGTACTTCAATAAAATGTGCTCCGATAAACTTGCTGTGCTTGTGCCCCCCTCAAAGTAAATACCCCCAACTTACAACAAAACCCAACCCCTTATCGGTAAAGGTCCCTAGGTGGCGGACTGCTTTCAACTCTAATAGCTTCTTTCTTCGAACTGCCTGCTTTTGAAATTGCCCCCCCCCCCGACTGTATGAACATGCAGAAATTTAAATGTAATGTGAACAAACATCTCGCTGCATAACTCTCCATTCCTAACGTTTCAATGGCAATGTGCCTTGTTTGGGGTGAATATAAGTTTTTTTAATAATACTAGCAGGGTTAACCGGCGTTGCTCGGGATTGAATGAAAAACAATAACACGATATCACCGCTTTTATTCTTTTTTATTCTTTCTTTTTTTTTTCATTTAATAATGCATTCTGGAATAAATTGTTTTTGAAACAATTGTAAGAGGACTTTGGCTATGAATTTCTTTTTAAATTAGCTAAAATAAAGCCATCCTTAAAAATATATATGCAGTGCATAATTTATGCATATATCTATCTAAAGTTAGGTATGTGTATATGCTCATATATTTGTATGTACAGGATTAACTCTTAAATTAAGTAACCAATCATTATGAATTTTGGAATAGAGTTGCTGAGCAGTAATGTGGGTTTTATTTAGTTTAGTTTTATGAAAATGAAGTCACGAGCAAAATTCCCTGAATTTCAATTTCTTTTTAAGACTATTAAACTTAAGCCTTAAATTTTAGACATTATCTAGAATCAAAATCATGTAATGAATTTTGATCAAAATTAGAATAAGGATTCAAGACGTAAAGTTTAGTAGCATTATATGTAGATACTAATATTCATACGGGTACATAAAAGTGGTGGGAAACTGTTCTGTTCGGGTAATTAATTTTACCCGTCCTGAGACGGGTACCCTTTTTAGTCGAACAAATATTAATAATATTTGTTCGTAATTTGTAATGTTTCAGATGTTTGTATAAGAATAGCTTGTAAATCGGTCGATATTTCAGTCTGTCACGCTCCTGTTTGAAGTAGTCTTTTCATCGATCACGCATAGATGTACTGGACGTATCTCAATTTAGATGCGTCCAAACATCTCTATAGATGTTTTTCCGTCGGTTGGTCGGTTTGCAACGCTAAACTTGTTATTTAAGAAATGGGTTTTCAGTGATTCTAGTCGTCGGTGGTATTTCGTAGATACAGCATCCGTTTTCTTCCCCATAATCGGAGGGAGAGGGAAAAGGTAAACATCTCTCTCTCTCTCTCTCTCTCTCTCTCTCTCTCTCTCTCTCTCTCTCTCTTTCTCACACGAATATTATGATGGAAGCATAAATGTGGCAGCTCAGCTGAGCAATCTGTACGGATGAGGCGAGCGATTAAAGTTGTAATGAAGTCCATTCAATTTCACGCTAGGGGGATCTGATTGATTTATAGCGGCTAAAAGCAGACGTGACTAATTCATGTCAGAGAATTGAAAAAATTGGAATATATATATATGTGTGTGTGATACTTAGACGGCAATACAATGCAGAGGTGTAACGGATAGACACAAGTTGGAGCAAATAAGACATATAATGGTGGAACTAGTTAAATAGTTTCACCCTTACAACAATACTCCCTGCACCCTGGCGAACTACCCCATGAACACCAGACAAATGCAACCGCATAAACACTGTATATCGTATACAGTGCACCACATGCAACAAAATATACATTGGTAGTACGGTGAGGCCCCTACATATTAAAGTCAAAGAACACCTACAAACACGCACCTCTTCCATTCCACAAACACATCTACGCATGTAGCAACACCAGCAAATCATTCAAGATTGATATTCTAGCCACGGAGAGAAAAGTTGGCAACCTTCGAATAAAAGAATTGATACTGATAGCAAAATTATGTCCCCAGATAAACCACCTACTCGAATTAGGATCATCATTTCCAGTCTGATACAGTTTCACATCTCACTCTTGTTGCATTGATTTGATCTTAATTTAACCCTTAAATGAATACTAAAGACTACTAATCTAACAAAAACATCACCTTATAATAATAACAAATAATATAGCAACATAGGTCAAATACTCACTCGACAGGAAATAACAGAGGAAGAAATTAAAATTAAAATAAATAATAATAAAAAATAAATAAATAAATAATTAAATAAATAAGTAAATAAATAAACTTAAAATATATATATAAGTCTATAAACTAATAATGGTAATAACTTAACCTAACAAAAAACATTAGCTATAATAATATATACTAATAATATTATTAATAATAATAAATAATAATACAGCCAGACATTGAATGAATAAATAATTAAATAAAGAAATTAAAATAAAGAAATTATTAAAACAATATAAGTAATTAATGATAAGAAATGTCGAGACTGCCCACGCGTGAACATTCAATTTACAACATTAACAGTTAATCGACATTACATGTCGATGGGAATATAAATAAATTAAATTTTTAAAAAAATTAAAAATTAATTAAAAAAACAACAACAACAGCAACAACAACAATAATAATAATAATAATAACAACAACAACCACAACAACAGTAAGAGAGGATAAAACCCCGAAATAACCCTGCGAGAATAATACCCTATAACATTAATTGATAATAAAAAAATGAAAAAGAAAGAAATGCATTCGTTATATAAGAATAACAATATTTTAACATAATTAGAAATAACTAAATTTAAATTTAAACATCATTTAAACAGTCCCAGCTGAATTACCTCCTTTCCATTGTTGTAATTTGCATTATACAGATACGAACGATGAATGAACAGATAATACTAGCTTGAATTAAATTAATTAATAAAATATACATATTTAAAAAAAAAAAAATAAATAAATGAATAAATAAATAAACTAAATATTAATATACACAATAATATAAAACGAACAACAGATAATTCAATGTTTTATGGCAGTATTAACCGACATATTAATTTAAATGAATAGACTTGGTTTAAATTTAGATTTAAAAAATTTTTAAAAGAAAAGATTCTAAAAAAAATTATTAAAAAATTAATAAAAATTGATCAATTAATTAAGTAAGTAAGAAATAAATAAATAAAATTTTAAAAACGAACTTAATTTTTTTTTAATCTGGTTAGATTTCAAATTTAACCAGTATTTTCTGTGGGACTGCGTCTACACTGCTACCTTCATATGCACGCTTGAACTTGAGTTGAGCACGGTTCTGAAAAAGGGAAGAGTTCCCGAAATATTATATCATACGGAGTTTCCACCAGACCATCTTGATACATACATTGTGTAGATAGACAGATATATGTGTGTTTGTGAAAAATAAATAGACGCTGCCATTATTTTTCATTTTATTTTATTTTTCTTCCCAACATGTCTACCCTACATGTATCCGTGCTTGCATGATATCTTTTCCCTATATCATCATCCTGATGAAGTCTTATAAATAAAGACGAAACGTTGATGTACACATAAAAAAACATCCAGTTTTTGGTTTTCCTTTTTCATTTTACCATATATATATATATATATATATATATATATGTGTGTGGGGGGGTGTATTGCATTAAGGGTGAAACTATTTCATTTGTTCCACCATTATATGTCTTATTTGCTTCAACTTGTGTCTATCCGTCACACCTCTGCATTGTAGTGCCTTCTAAGTATCACATTTCTATGTGCAAGTAAACAATGCTTCAAGCAAACTACATAAACCTTATATATATATATATATATATATATATATATATATATATATATATATATATATATATATATATATATATAAAGAATTCCCGTTCCAGGACGGGTAAAATTAATTCCATGAACAGAACAGTTTGGGACCACTTTTATCTCCCCTTAACCTCAAGATATAATGATACTAAACCTAATGTCTAAAATCATTATTCTAATTTTTATCAAAATTCATTACACGATTTTTATTCTAAAAAAATGTCGCAAATGTAAGGGGTCTTAAGAAGATATTGAGATTCAGGGAATCTTGCTTAATTGGGTCGAATGACTATGGATCAAATTAGAATTTTCAAATTGGATGTTGTGCCCATATTATACCCCCATAAACACTTTAAAATACTCCAAAGAAACTGAAATTTGCGGAATATTTATTAATAGATGTCTGACGCCTATTGTTAAAATTTCATAGTTTCATGTTCATATTCGTCCATTCACAAACATTGTTTATCCATTTTTTCTTTTGTCTACCTTTCGACCGGCTTATTTGTATTATGCCTTCAACGCATATTAAGAATACACCCACACTGGAACGTTTAATGTGGCCAAATAATCTTAGGTTATAAATAAAATAAAATCATATTTGATGTGTACAGAAGTTCGGCGCGAACGCTGACCCCATAAAATTATTTTTAAAAAAACAACCTTGGTGGAAATTGAATACCACCATTGAATTTCTCATGATATTTTACTCAAGACAATTTGTGTTTGATCTTAGTATAGGGCTTTGTTCTAAATTACATCTACAGACAGAGGCAGGCGTCACAAATATAACATCGCTTAGCAGGCACCTCAGCGTTATGGATGAATGCTACCTCTCTCAGACCTAAATCTATATCTTAAATTTCTATACATTTCAATATCAAAGTTATGACTAAAACAGTCTTTGCTGTTTATGAATACTGGGCACGTACGCAGACCCCATGATATCATTGGGAAAAAACAACTTAATACAAAATTAATAGCACCAATAAATTTCTCGTAAAATTTTCCCCGGGGAAAATTCAATTTGATCTTTGTATTCTGTTTTGTTTTCAGGCAGATATACATGCCACATACACCGCATTGATTTAAAATAGACCAACAATCAACATTAATCTAATATATAAAGTAAAGTCAGTCTCTTTCTAGATAGCTTTCCATCCATTCCCATATCGTTCCCGATCTATTCATTTTTGACACCCCTACTTATGTCCCACTTCTATTTAGAGACCGACCTGCTTGTTTTCGCTTTGTACAGGGGAACAGTGGGCCGTCTACACTTAGGAGAGGATTAGGAGGCCCTTAGTAACCTTCCCAATTAGCATTTTGTTTGGTTTATTTCTTTTTTTGTGTGTGTTTATAAGTTGTCCCGATCCCCATCATGTTTCATGTACATTTTTTTTTTTTTTTGTAAATAAAATTCAATTAAAAACCAGTTGGGGATCTTTTAAGTAGGATTAAGCCATAGAGTGAATGAGGTATCTTGGTGAGAGTGTCCAGTGTAAGGTAAATAAAGTTTCGACAAGCAAACAAATTGTTAATTGACCATCGACCCCCACTTTTCCTCCCATACACAATTGGCGAAATGCCTAAACAAAAATTCCATCAAATGTTTGTAATTGTATTTGTATTTTTTGTGATAGAAAAATAAAAATGAATGCAACATTGTAAAATTTTTGGTTACATAATTTTTCGATAGCTTTATACCTACAATATCTCATTCTGTTTCGTTAGTTATTTTAGTGGATCGTTACAACATAGTGTTAAGAACAATGAAATGTAGTTCGACTTAGTTCCTTCCAGAAAATACTTTGATCGAATCGGAGTTATTTTCATACATACGCAATCTTTTAAGATTTACTTAACTCCCAATTTTTGCCAAGCCAGGGTTACTTCCCTTTTTTGTTTTCGTTATCTGCCCATTTATTTATATATTGCAACGCATTAACAATCTTTTTTTCTTTTTTATTTATTCATAGGACTATAAATAAGAACAACATTACATCTTTTCCGAAAGACATTTTCTCAAACATGAAGAAATTGCGGATTCTGTAAGTATTTATCCAAATGTATCACTTTTTTATTTAACTTTTGGGAATATCATTAACCGAACTCTTTCATCTACTAGGCATACATTGGTTATATCTGTATAGAGGGTTACTGTACGATATATTGCAGAGAAGAACGGGCGTCCATGCTGTATACCATGTGCTGGATGCAAGTCCTATACTGTTAGTATTTCAATTGTTTCATTCTTGCTATTGTCTATTATCTATACGTATTTTCAACCTAAATACAGGGCGCTCCTTTCAGCTGTACTTTCTATTTTCTGAGCGTTTAGAATGGTTATTCCAAATACTTTGTTCACATTCCCGATTGACAGAATAAACGAATAGCAGCTAAAAATTCAGAAAAGATAGAGCAGTCTGCGAACAACGATACTAACTTACATTCTTCATGCTTTTAATAATTCATTTATTTTTAATTTCCTATCAGAATTTCAAATCATATTCATGTAACGACAAAAAAATCCATTCCCATTGACTATTTATTTTAGTTTAAATTTTCCTCTTCGTTTCACCATTTTTGGCGTGCCTGCGGAACGACATAGTGGAACATAGAACCCGGATTACCAGATCGTTGGAATAGCATTTTTCGAACGAGGCACAAACTTCGACATGAATTTTAACAATGGTTACTCCATTCGATTCGATTCACTTTAGGAATAGATACGTACTTACTTTATATCGACTGACCTCGACTTAATGCGTGGGCATGGAGTGATTGACGGAGCAGCTTGTCAGAACGCATGCGAATCCTTGTGTAATCGGCTATGTTTAGTGACAAGTCACTCAGAATACAACACTGAGTGAGTCCCTGGGCCACGGTAGTATCATCTAAATGGTCAGCTTATCGGATCTTGGTACGTAAGGCGTATATATATATATATATATATATATATATATGTGTGTGTGTGTGTGTGTGT
Source organism: Sepiola atlantica (assembly GCA_963556195.1). NCBI lineage: Eukaryota > Metazoa > Mollusca > Cephalopoda > Sepiida > Sepiolidae > Sepiola > Sepiola atlantica. Next base: position 91,362,872 of record OY744525.1, on the reverse strand, counting down.
GTGTGTGTGTGTGTGTGTACCATTTAAGCTCACATTCAAATTTATACGGACGAGTAAGATATAAATGCACTTCTAACGATCGGCTTTACCGTGAAACTACCGTCATGTGTTCAAGTAAGTTTAAATATTTATCATTTTTTATTATAAAGCTCTATCTAAAAGGATATCGAGCCATTTATGTGTGCACGATCTGCTGTCTTAGATCGGATCTGTTTCAACTCTGAGAGGGTACTTTTTATTGTCGTATATATAAATATATATATATATATATATATATATATATATATATATATATAAATTATATAAACATTAGAAACCGTCTACGCAAATCCCGATTTTACAGTCCCGTCGTGATGTGTTAACATCGAAACATGATTTATCTGCGTAGACTGTTTCTAATATTTATATAATTTTATTTATAAAAGCTCTACTTTGTATTGAGCACTTTTGAAAAAATATTGGTTTTAAGTTCTTGTTATCAATATATTTGAACGTAACTAATTATATATATATATATATATATATATATATATATATATATATATATATATATATATATATATATATATATATATATATATATATTGAAATAAAGGAAAAAGCATCAGTACATAAATGTGCTATACACCTGAAGAAGGCCGGATAGCTCATCGTCCGAAACGTATTATAACAATCGACGGTGACAATATTCCAAGAAAAATCCAATGACAATAATGATGTCCTGATCTCAGATATTAAGACAAAAAATAATATCGTGTATTTCTCGATTCACGTAACTTTTATAATTACGCATGTTATTTTTGTAATTTCATTTTAATCGAGTATTTATTGGAATAAAAAATGCAATCACCGCAGTTACGCGACGTTGAGTCTGGCCAGTACTAAATGGATGACCATTCGGGAATATCAGCCACTGTATGGGGGAGGGGGCGAAATTTCACCGCAAAAAAAAGTACAGCCCTGTAGATGCCTTTCACTTCCGTATAACCTGCTAATCCACACATGTGTTGACGTAACGGAACAACCGCCTCCTGTGTGTTCTGTTCTCAATCATGTGACGAATCTCTCCGAAGATAGTATGCAATTCGTATTTTTTTTATTATTCTTTCTTTTTTGTAATCTGTCTCATCTTTCTCTCTCTTTTTCAGTCGAATTGGTGACAACCACTTGGTTTGTGACTGCCACCTTAACTGGTTGGCTTCGTGGCTACGCCAAAACCCCCGTTTGGGTCTCTTTACCAAATGCTTTGAACCAGAAAGCCTCAGAGGACAGGCTATCGAAGGGTTACAGGGTGTCGATTTTAGATGCAATGGTAAGTCTAAATTGATTTGTTTATCTTTTTCCTTAAAAATGTTCACTTCTAAACGATTTCTGGTGCTCTTCTGATATGTGATCTACAAAGTGTTTAGAGTGCCTAACTAACCCTAACTATAACTAACTAACCCTAACCTTAATCCTAAATACCTAGCATAACCAATTAACCGTAACCAACTAATCATAACCAACTAAATAACTAACCGTAAACCTAACCCTAACCTTAACCCTAAATAACTAACCCTAACCTTAACCATAAATTAATAACCCTAACCTTAACCCTAACGAACCTTAACATTAACTAACCCCAACCGTAGCCCTTACCAACCCTAACCAACTAACCCTAACGAACCTTAACCGTAACTAACTAACCCCAACCGTAGCTCTTACCAACTCTAACCAACTAACCCTAACCTTAATCCTAAATACCTAGCCTTAACCAATTAACCGTAACCAACTAATCATAACCAACTAAATAACTAACCGTAAACCTAACCCTAACCTTAACCCTAAATAACTAACCCTAACCTTAACCATAAATTAATAACCCTAACCTTAACCCTAACGAACCTTAACATTAACTAACCCCAACCGTAGCCCTTACCAACCCTAACCAACTAACCCTAACGAACCTTAACCGTAACTAACTAACCCCAACCGTAGCTCTTACCAACTCTAACCAACTAACCCTAACCTTAACCCTAACTAACTAACGATTAACCGTAACTCTGATAACTCGGTAAATCGCATATAGGAAGAGCACTCGATGTCATGCGAAAAAAAAACTTTATTCAGTGTACATGACATGTCGGTATATTGTACGCCTTCTTCGGATATGCAAAAACCAAGAGAGAAAAAGACGTGTAATTGAAATTGTATAATCAATTATTGGTCATGCTTTTATTTTAGGATATGAAAGACATCACTCGAAAGAATGTCTCTCCGAGATGCAGTGTCCAAGGAACTGTGTTTGTTCCGAGGGAGTTATCGATTGCCGTGGTCAGGGGTTGAAGGATATCCCTGACGTCATCCCAGAGAGTACTACTGATTTGTAAGTAGAACACTACAGATTATTTCCTTCTTTATTTCCTGGTTCTACCAACAATAATGACTTGAGTCATCCATACATTGATGGTGAAAAAAATGTTTTCCTTAAAGCTAATAATATCTGGACACTCCATTAATTGGAGCAGTTTTTCCTCTCCATTGTCAAATATTATGTAAGTTCATCGGAGCGCATTCAATTGAAGTACTTGTCAAACAAGCACAGGAATACAACACTGCAGCGATGCGACAAGAGCTAGGTAGATAGTGTCGGGCCTATGCGATTAGAGGCTCTTTGGGGGGTCTAAAAGGGAGAGGCTAGTGGTTAGTGCACAATTCCAGATGTGGAAACAATATCCCACGCACGGGCGGAAGGTGGCTTTATAGCAGGGGTGGGCAAACTACGGCCCGCGGGCCGCATGCGGCCCGCCAAAAGAGTTTATGCGGCCCTCCAAAGTATTGAATATTAAACAGAGTTACTTTTCTTTTTTTTCAAATAATTTTTTTTGTTTTTCAAATGCGTTTAATGTGAATCCTCTAGAGTACTTTAAAATGCTAATAAATGAAAAATGATTGCATTTTCGCTTTGAAATCCATTTATTTCGGCTATTTCAGATATCAATTATATTGGAAAATATACTATGCGGCCCAGTAAAATTTGATTTCTTTTTAATGTGGCCCTTGCTCTGAAAAGTTTGCCCACCCCTGCTTTATAGAGACATAGGATACTGGCAGGTTTGAGAAGTTTTCAATGGCAGTAGAGGGAGCCTACCTTCTTTGCAGTAGACTTGGCAACATCTTCTATGTACTTGCTCAACTTCATGTTGCATGAGAATGCCAGGCCGAGGAGTTTAAAGGAGAAGGGTGTATCGGCCATGACAATCAGCGGTTGGAAGGGTTTCTATAGTTGTTAAAGGAAAGAAGCTTTATTTTGAAAGCATTAAATCTGACCATCAATTTTTAGGCTCATTCTACTACAGACTAGAGGTAAGTTTCCAATGACTCAGCCATTGCCTTGCTTGTCTTGGCATTCGATTTACCTTCATGCCAGAAATAGACCATGGTGTTATCAGGAAATACACACATCGCAGACGCAATTGTATCATGAAGGTCGTTTATGAAGATCAAGAATAATATAGGTCCAAGTATTGACCCATGTGGCACACCCGTGGTGCTGTTTGGATGTACGGCCATCGAGAACGGCCTGGATTTCCCTTTTAGCTAAATAAGAAACTAGAACTTGTGTTCAAGGTTTACTCTCTAGATCCGCTGTGTTCTGTCTACACTCATGCCTGCATATTAACAGGGTAACCTCGAGAAGGGTGTGGCTCCTCACCACACACGGACAGTTATTCACTATGGAGAGGTTATATTTTGCGCATCGCATAATGCTGGGTTGCATGGAGACCAGCGATGGACACGTCTAAAGGTCAACTCAAAAAGGTACTACACTACTGCAAACCCTTTACCAACAATAATAAACGACATATTTCGTTGGGAAATCTGCTTTAGATTAATTTTTTATGCAAATTTCATGAATATGAGCCATTGAACCTGATTAGCTAATTATCATCTTTACTGTATATACATACAGGATGTCCGAGACGAATTTGACACTTTTGGGAAAATTTTTTTTAAAAACGTCATATCTTGGTTAATGATTGATGTATTCTCAAAAATTAAAGTGCATCTCTTGCAGTTCACTTGAAGAAGCCGCTCTGAGTCTACACCACGACGTCCAGGCAGAACTTGAACTTGGAGCACGCAGCCTTCGCTCTGTCCTCGGAGATACGCCTGAACACCAGTTTGATCTTAGCAATCTGCTCGTCTTTGGTGGTGCAGGCGATACGGTTGGTGTATTTCTCAACTGCGTCCTTACACATGAGCGTTCATGGGGTTGCAATCAGACGAGTCTAAGGCAAAGGAGGCAGATGTTAGTACTGGTTAAGTCGTGGGTGTTCTCAGACGGCAACTTTTGGAAGGGGGTAAAAAAAAATTTTACTAACGAGTAACTGATCATCAAAACCCAAAGGCCACTCGAAGGCAAGAGTTAAATGTCTGTGTCAGGTGAATGTTTTCTCGGAGATGTTAAACTGAGCTGCGTCCTGCTGCAACACGTATGGTCTTCCCGTAGCAATCATCTCAGCCCAGGGCTTGACAACAGTGGACAGCAACTCAGTATAGCCATCTGAATTGGGTATGGGTCCCTTTTCGAAGATGTGGGCGGCGTGAAGTGCCCTTCGCTATAAACATCTTCAAAGACAATCACATTCTGATGGAAGTTGGTCTTCATGGCGCGCATGATTACGTGTTCTGCGCGTTGTGCAACTGGTCCTGAGAAGAACCTCAGAATTGTTTCATTCTCATCTCTTTTTGAGTTAGTTTTTTAGTAAGATCCCACCACTATGCTTCCTCCGCCACTTTCTTCCTCAGCGAATAAATAATAGTACTACTACTATTTTACTTCACAGAAATTATTTTCAAATGCTCCGTTTAAAGAAAAAAACAATATTTAAAATTGCGCTTTAGCATTTATTTAAAAGATAGTGTTGCTTCTAATCTCGTTAAATAGTTTGTAATTTAAAAAATATACGAAAAAATGTGTAATCCTTTAAAAATTGTACAAAATAATTTTTTTTATTTATTTACATTTTACGTAACAAATTTCGTTTACCCCTCCTCCTCCTCCTCCTCCTCCTCCTCCTCCTCCTCCTCCTCTCACTTTCTATATTAACGGAGGAAAGAAAGTCGTAGTGATACGATTTTAACTCGTCAAGAGAGAGAAAGACTAATTTTGGATTTTTGTCTATTTATTTAATGTTACTGGCTTTGCAAACTTACTTTATCCTGATTAAAACGATCTCACCCAAGCTCAATGGGCAATGAAACGAATCACGTTTTATTTCTAGTATATATATATATATATATATATATATATATATATATATATATATATATATATATATATATATATATATATAAGATAGATGAAAGAAGAGGGATAAACATGTACGAATGACAAATTTATTTCAACTTCGATTGTTCAATGCAAGGTGTACTCGGTAAAGAAAGAATAATAAACATGTTTTTACCGAGTACACCTTGCATTGAACAATCGAAGTTGAAATAAATTTGTCATTCGTACATGTTTATCCCTCTTCTTTCATCTATCTTTATAATTGCTCTATCTCGTATGTTGAGCTTAAACCATTTATCTATAGGTTCTATCTACTAAAAGTATACTTTTAGTTTCATATTTTATTTTATATATATATATATTTCTCTCTCTCTCTCTCTCTCTCCCTCTTTAATTCCCTCTCTCTCTCTCTCTCTTTAATTCCCTCTTTTTAACTATATACTGACCTTTCTATCAGTCTTTATATTCTTCACTATCTATAGCGAGAAACATATATTCACACCCTTACTTAAACGCTGTTTTTAAACTGATCTTCTTTTTGTTGTAAATCTTTTCAGGCGATTAGATGAAAACCACATCGCAAGAATCCCGGCCAAGGCATTTGCCGAATACAAAAACCTTCGCCGTATGTAAGTATATTTCTTGTTCTTTTTGTTTTGTTTGTGTATTTGTTTGTTTGTTTGTTTGTTTTTGCATTTATTTTTCGTATCACATATAATACGAAAACCCGTATGCCTTTAATAATTAAAGTTACTTAATAAAATAAGAAAAAAGTGAAGAATCTCTCTCTCTCTCTCTCTCACTCTCTCTCTCTCACTCTCTCTCTCACTCTCTCTCTCTCACTCTCTCTCTCTCTCTCTCTCTCTCTCTCTCTCTCTCTCTCTCTCTCTCTCTCTCTCTCTCTCTACTTACTCAGAATGTCAGTATACAGTGACTGTAATCCGATGTAATATCTCTTATCAAATATGTTTAAACGTGCAGCTGTAATGTCAAGTAACAATTCTACGTGATTAATCTTTTATTTAATGAGTTATAACTATTAAAAGGTTATTTGGAAAAGGTTTATAAATATTTTTTTTTTAATAAAATGATTAATATAGTTGATTTAATCTCCACCCGAGCATCATTTAGTTATTAATATTTTCACTCTCAGTGTGGGGTTCCATCCCTTATATATATTTGATTTTATTTAAAGTTAAAATATCATCTGTGATATCATTTTCAAAGAAAGGGAACACAGACTAATTAATAACTAAATCATATTTACTGACACATCCATAAAAAAAAAGCCATTATATAATGAATGCCATTCGCAATTTACTTATTTGTAACGAACGCAGCGATTGGCTAATACCTACTTTTACGTGAATCGGTTTTCACCGGAAGTGGGCTTAATCTGCATTCAGAGAGTACAGCACATCTCTGATCGCTGCGCTCTATTGTGTCCGGTCCGCGGAAGCATCGATGATAATTTAGAGCCAGTCCCTTGTCGAAAGTCGATGAAATTCAGTATCGTATAAAGGGTGCCAGGTCAGTCTTCTGTCGTCTGCAAAACTCGTCTTATATGGCATGGTGATTTCCGACTAAACATAAAAGTCTGGACTTATCATGCGCTATTACGATCTATCCTTATTTTACGGAAGTGAAACTTGGCCAGTGCGACACGAGGACCTGCACAGACTACATATCACAATTGTTGGCGTCGACTGGCTTGTATCAGACCACTGGAAAGAAGCTCCAATGTCCAACGTCGTTGCTTGCAACTAGTTGCTTTTGTTGGCTAAGTCGCACTATCCGGTGCGAACAACTGTGGCTCTCGAACCCATGCCAGAATGAACGAAAACCTGGTTCGCGACGGTCAAAACAGGCACAGACACTGTCTAGCCGTCGCGTCTACGGTCTCCGACGTTTGAATAAGGGGATTATTGGCTAATTAACATAGATGATTAACCAATGAAATGTAGCAGTGTATATCGGAAAGTTTATCTTACTAAAAGAGTTATTGTACCGAATAGTATATGTAAACGCTGGAAGCGATTGTAATTTCATGTTTTTTTTCTGTCGAATTTGGCGGATGCATTGCTATTTATGTCTGTCGTATGGTTGTAATTGCACAATATTAGGCAAATATCTATCAGCCTTTGTTCATTTTCATGAATACAAAACGCGTTTCTTTATGTTATTCTTTTATTTACAGAGACCTTGGAAACAATGAAATATCTTACATTGCATCAGATGCCTTTACCGGATTGTCGTCATTGAATTCCCTGTGAGTATAAAAATCCAAGAATTTAAAAACTTCTTCGAGGTTTTCTTTTGAACGAAGGAAACATCGCATTAAAATCGTTTTAATAGAGGCAGCCCAGGGTAGACGTTCAACGTCGACAGTTTAATTAAATCAGGCGATATGATCAGTTTTTTTATACGCATCAATTAAGCAACTAGTGACATTTGCATTAAATTATCTCCAATTTAACATTCATGCGTTTTGGTTTAAGATGATGTGTATGAACTTGTGCGTGAGTGATCACATATGCGCGTAAGCATAGATTTGCTTACTGTAAAGGCACCACGTTAAATGTTTATTTAAAACAGGCCCTACTTTTAATATTTAGATGTTTCGGACTGTTGTCCCCATTTTGTTTCTTACTATGTTCAGAACGTTTCGCCCGACTTTTTCGGTGCTTTTTGTTGTACCGCACACATAGCCAAGGAGATAAAGACGTTGTTTCTACCTGTAGGTTGGGAGTTCACTTCCTGGCGGGGGAACTTCAGAAAAAAATAAGTGATAAGGCAAACCCTAAAAAGGCATAGAATTTAACGCGGAATAAGAGCAATCTACCCTTATTGGATTAAATAGTTGGTGAATTTCTAAATTCGAATAAAACGCACCTGAAGAAGGCCGAAGAGTACAACGGCCGAATAGCAACAGTCAAGATGAAGACAACAGCCCGAAACATAAATAATATAAATAGCAACAATTTGGATTATTCGAACTACTCTTCTCATCTTGGATGTTATTCTCACAACGTTTCGGCCGATGTAACCAAACTTCTGTATGTGCATCTTGTCGAACTCGGGAATCTGTACGGAATTTCGAACCGAAGTAATTCTTTATTATATATTCGTGGTATCGTCGCAATAGGTTTGGTTCGAAATTCGATGCAGATTCCCGAGTTTGACAAGATGCACATTAGGAAGATCGAGGGTTACATCGGCCGAAACGTTGTGAGAATAACATCCAAGATAATAACAGTAGTCCGAATAATTCCAAATGATACAAATTATCAATCCTTATCTCAAAAACTCCGAAACAATAACAAAAATATTTCAGAAATCTTCTTAAAGATATGAGTGTATTTGATATCGGATATTTTAATAGGAAGACACTTAACAGTTAATAGCACTCAAACAATGAATCTAAATGTATGCATTATGAGAATGTGTGTTTATCATTCATCTGCTCTTTTATTACACAACTTGCGCATTATATAGGAGACATTAAGAAACCATGTCTATATTTTAATTAAATACATTCAGTTGCCTGTCGTGTTGATAGTTTTCAATAAGTTTCAATACAAATCAATATGTGCAGGTTACAATATCGTTTAGAACCTGGCAATCATCTTTATTTAAACTTAAAAATTTCAATGATTTATCGTAGATGGATATGCACATATAGACTAGAAGAATACTCGTCCCAGCGCGGGTAAAATAAATTCTACGGAACAGGACAGTTTGTAACCACCTTTATGTCCCTTTATTACGATTAAAATCAAGATATCATGATACTAAACCTTATGTCTAAAATACTTATTCTAATTTTGATTCTAGAAAATGTCTAAAATTGTATGCTTAAACTTAAAGGATTCCAAGAAGAAATTGAAATTCAGGGAATATCGCTTAATTGGTGTCTAATGACTATGGATCAAATTCAATGTAAATCTGAAATATATAAAAATTTTAAGTGTGAGGTTGTGCTATTAAAATGGATTTAGTAGGTATAATATACCCCCTAAAACCCTTTAAAATACTCAAACGAAACTGAAATTTGGAGAATATTTATTAACTGATGTTTAATAACTATTGATAACATTTCAGAAAAATCTGAGGTATCAGAATTTAAAGGAAGGGCATTCACCTCCTTTTTACACCCCGCCCCATCAGAAAAGAAATATAGCTCACGTTTGGACCCCTTACACCTAGCAGCTTAGTTCTAAAATTTAAGATTGGTTAATTAGTTCATGAGTTAATCATATAAATACATATATATATATATATATATATATATATATATATATATATATATATATAATAGGTTTCATTTTTTTCTAAGGTCTGAGGAACCTGGCCCTCGAGAAAGATCGCAGCTGAAACATGTATGCACATATGTAACTAATAATGTTTGTATAAATAAAATGTTATACTACAAAACAGCTCTACTTGTTATTGAGCACTGTTTTACAAACACTGAAATTTCATTTGATTAACATCTAGAAAAATACTTGTACTATATATATTATATACATATATATACATATATATATAATATTTATATATACATATATATTTAATATTTATATACATATACATATATATAATATTTATATGCATATATATTTAATATTTATATATATAATATTTATATACATATATATACATATATATAATATTTATATACATATATATATATATATATATATATATATATAATATTTATATACATATATATATATATACATATATATACAGATATATATATATATATATATATACATATATATACAGATATATATATATAATATTTATATACATATATATACATATATATATATAATATTTATATACATTATATATGTATATATATAGTTCCGCATAAACTTAACCTTCTTCGTGAACCACTCTTTTTGACTAGCATCATTCCCTTTCTTTCCTTCCTCTGTAAATGCCATCTCATGCATAAAAATAAGTTTTTTCTTATTATAGAAAGAAAGTCTGAGAATCCGCGGTTGTCCAATTTTGTTAGGTTTTTACTTACCGATGCGTATATCGACAATTATACACCCGTGGGGGAACCCAGGTTCTATTCGCCTGATGACAAAACCACTCAAACACCGATGTTGATTTATAAAAAGGTTTATCAAAAAGAGAACAAGAGTCACAGAATAAAAATAGATGGTCGGATTACTTGCGTGCGCGTGTGGGAGAGAGACAGACAGACAGATAGACGGATAGCTCGATATACACCGAGCTGTATTGTGCTCGCCCACCCCTCATTGTGGACGGCGCCCTGGACACGTCTTCTCTGCTTGAAGTGTCACCAAAAAAAATGGCAGAAAATCTCCGTCCGGAAGTCTTCGTTTTATCGCCATTCAATGATATGCAGGGACACTTTGGTGATCGTCTCATCAGTAAGAGGTGTGATCCTGAATAGGCTCACATTCACTTCAACACATATCTGCATACCAGTTAGATAGATTTTCAACACTCTTGACTTCGCCCCACAAAAAAAAAAATCTCGATCGGCAATTCTGACCGTGTCTTTGTGAAGAATTTTTCACACTAATAGTGGTTGAGATATTATAAGAAGTAATAGTCGGTAGGATAAAAGTCTGGTGAAAATACAGTAGGTGAAGCAGAATTATATAGCCCAATTTGCTAGGCGTCCGTAGAGTGATATAGGGGAAATATGATGGAGCATTGGTGCGCCGTCGGATTGGGATTTTTCTGTTGACCAATGTTAGAAACATACGCTTCAGTATCCGGCGAATTTCGTTGATTTGTTGATAGAAATTCGTTGCAGTCACTGCTTCGCCGGTTTTCATGAAGGTGTAGTAGATTAATCCCGCTGTATACCATCAAATATTTTCTTTCTATTGATACTTCTGGTGTTTTGGGAAATATTTCAGCAATCCGTCTGTATCCAACCACAAAGCTGATCGTCGCCGATTGTTATAAAGCATACACCTTTCATCGCTGATGACAATACAACCGACAAATAATATTGAAAAAACATAGGAGAGATGCACATGGTGACCAAACGACCAAAAAGTGCCACCCATGAAATCGTCACTAAAATCCACAATCCTGTGTGCAATCGAATCATATTTGGAACAAAGAAACTCCAGCCTATGCCTGACTTGTCCACCCAGTTTACTCATGAATTATCGCCATCTAATAATGTGCGGGGACACTTTAGTGGTCGTTTCATCAGTAAGAGGTATGATCGCTTCACATTCATTGCACCTTACATCCCCCTTCCTATTTTTATATGTGAAGTTATGACTATTGCTGAACTACTAAAGGGATCCATCACAGCCCAAATCAGATCAGTGTCAAGAGATGCGCGTTTCAGAGTTATTGACAATATTGAACGTCGTACCCAGGTGTGCTTATCATGTGAAGACAATAACACAAAGACTGTTGGGCAATCATGACTGAAATATGGTGGACAAGTGAGGCATAGACTGAAGTTTATTTGTACCAAATATAGTTGGATTGCAAAAAGGATTGTGAATTTTATTAACGATTTGTATTTCAATATTGAGTAGTAAATTTCTATAATACAAAGCCGATAATATTTTCCTATCGACCTTATTGGGCCAAAACTGTGATTAAAGTAAAAAAAAATGTCCAGAATATGGCCGACTTGTGTTTTCTGAAAGAGCCAACAAGAATACAGCTTGCCTTACTTCCATCTCTTCTTTTTCGTGTTGTTTGCTTGTTGAGTGTCTGTGTACACACGCGCGAGCATGTTTATATGTATGCATGTGCATGTGTTTGTGTATATGCGCGCAAGTGTCTCAGCGTGTGTGCGTCTGCGTGTGTCTTGCGTATTTTCTGTACATGTGTGTGCGCATGTGTATGCATTTACGTCCCAACATGACGAATGGGGTGGTGCACAGTAAATGTCTGTGTGTATTTTGCATTCAATAAAATAACTCATGATTTTACAAATACCTGAATACAATCCTGAAACATCGGACCAATAAATTGTTTGGGACTAATTTCCCAACTGTATTTCATTTAAAATAATTTATGTCGCCAATAGTATAACATGGTCCCCTGTTTTTTACTGGTCCCCAAACGGAAGGGTGTTGCAGCCGAAATTTTTGCACGCAATATTCACTTACGTTTCTAACTGAATGCTGATCTTCTTATAAATAATACTTCGAAAAATGTATTTATTTACAAAACAAAAATCCTATAAAATAGTACCTTCCTTCTAGTGTTTGTGTATAGACACTATTATAACATAGTTCTCTTCTTTGATGGTTCCCTACTCGAAAGGTGTTGCAGCTGAAATAAACAAATCGAAAAACAAGAAAGATTTTGTTTTTGTAGCTTACAATGTATAGTATGTAGAATATCGATATTTTTTTGTACACTTCGCTTATTGTTACATTCAACTCCCCAAAGCAGAACGCGGGACGTCCACTCCCTTCCATCATGTTTACAGTTAGCCTCAACCTTGCAATGATCAAAACAATCGCAGTCGCATTCCAAACACGACGCATTCCCACACCGTTGACTCACACCATGTTACCATCTATCATTTCTATTCACTATTCTGCTTTTTTTTCGATCACTGAGCTAATCCTGCAACACTATCATCAAAGTGTAGTATATGTGATGCGCTTAGTCGGAGGAAGAGAAGTCGTTATAGAGTGAGGCAACCTTTCTTCTTGGCCCATATCTAGAGTGTTCCTTTTGTGGGGAAATGGATGTTCTCCGCATTAAAACCCGACCATATGTCTAACTTTGCCCTCGTGGGGAAGCAAGTGAATAGGGAGAACTGCGAATAACAATAAAACTTCGTATAAAATATGGGCAAATACGAAGATGGGTGCATTCGAAATTCGTGTCTATATAAGCATATAGGCAATCACGTGTAAAACGGGGATATCTGTGAGTGATGCAAAGGAAAGGGGCCTAGCAAACAAAGTTCAAGTTCTGCGTAAGTTTTTTTTAATAGTTTTCACTTGATCAATTATCGATGAAAATGACCAGACTAGAATGATTGAAAGGGTGAACTGTGGAAATTTCGTCAGGGTTGCCAATTTAGCGGTTTTCCCGCTAGATCTGGAGTTTTTTTTATAAATCTAACTAGTAAAATTTGAATTAAGCGGGGGTGTTTCTGTAAAATCTGGAGATTTCGTTTGCAACCCACGCAATCGCAGTTTCGGTTACCCTATTTTTCGTATTCATGTCCTATCTAGTCATCATATGAGACCAAAGTGATCTTCCATACATGATGTAGTAGCTATACATTTCAATAAAAATGTCAATATTTTTAAATATTCCCGGGATCCCCCGCCCCTATAAACCCTAATCCACCACGACTTCATAAATCTTTTGTTGAACTTACATTTCTTGATTAGTCAAACACATAACTCGCTCATGAATTACGCTCATTGTTTGTTTTTTAAGATTTAAATTTTTAAGATTTAAATTGAATACAATAAAGTGACAAATAACAATTTAAATAATATTAAAATAAAAAATCTTTATAAAAAGACACGAAATATTAAGTATATGCGTAATATTTTTAGATAGTACTAAAAGTTAACATCTAGCGGTTTTCTAGAATTTCTTTTTTGTTTCGATCTAGCGTTTTTTGTTCTTTTTAAATCTCAGTAGGCAACACATGGAGAAGTCTGAAGTTTGATGGATTCTGCAAGGGCATACGATGAATGATCGACCCATGAAGATGTGGGTATCCGGTCCTGATTGAATCATTTAGCGATTCTTAGCGCTTAAAAAATGATGGTTCCTTTCGATGTTTATTAGTAATCGCTAAGATAAGACGATTTGTAATAGAAGTATTAGTAGAGTTCGGCTTCAGACAGACACATACTCTGCATTATTAATAGATTTGAAAAATGCCCTCCACCTTTTCCAAAATTGTAAACTCTTTGGTCATATCGTCTAAGCGAATTGAACGCAATATGCATGTTTAAGATAACGCTTCCGGATTTGGAGCGGCACAACCTTTTTGTGGACCTTGTGTAGCAAGGAAATGACGGAATTCTACTCGCAATAAATTGGATAGGAGGTCCACCCGCCCAGGTTTTACCTTCTCTCTTTGAGAAAAGGTTTAGTTTATTGCTGATCGCCTGAGACGCTGCTACCGGAGAATGCCGACGGGGCTGCTCAAGCATTTTCGTAGGTCAGATTTTCAAAACCTCACCTAACATCGTGTCTAACCTCCTGCGTGGAAGTAAATAAAATACTTGTAATAAATTGTCTTGTTTCGGTTACTTCATTTCTGCTGGAACACCTTTTCGAATTTGGGAATCCGTAAAGAACACCACGGGGATAACATTACATTTGGTACCAGCTGCACTATATAAATCGTGATGAATCCGAAAATCTATCTGCTATCCCCTCTTTCATCGACGCCCTAGACACGGGTTTAGTTTGCTTAATAGGTAATCCACCGATATAGATATGAGCGCATTTTGCCTGGTTGAAAAGTGAACAGACAATATATAAACTATTTCGTATACGATGATAATTGCGATTATTTTATATATATATATATATATATATATATATATATATATATGAGAGAGAGATTGGATATATATATATATATATATATATATATATATATATATATATATATATATATATATGAGAGAGAGAGATTGGATATATATATAGAGAGAGAGATTGGATATATATATATAGAGAGAGATTGGATATATATATAGAGAGAGAAAGATGATATATATATATATATATATATATATATATATATATATGAGAGAGATAGAGAGAGAGAGAGATGAGATATATAGAGAGAGCCAGAGATGATATATATATATATATATATATATATATATATATGAGAGAGAGAGATAGAGAGAGAGAGATGATATATATAGAGAGAGAGCCAGAGATAATATATATATATATATATATATATATATATATATATATATATATTATGGTTTTTTAGTACAAATCTTACTTGCCTTCAAGATCACTAGTTGATAGGGTCCGAATATTCTTTTGCACGTTTTAAAAAAAGTTGAGCATTCGCATTCGCTGTCATCTGAAGAAGATATTATTGCCGAGATAATATGTTATAGAGAACCCCATGATCTAGTAACCTTGAATACAAGTAAGATTTGTAATTAAAAAAAAACAAAGAATCATAATAATAAAATGGAAAAACGGATAAACTCATTTTACTTTTATATTTTTCTTGTCTTGCTCTCAATCCAGCTTATATCCGATACATCGCCTACAATAATCTCGCTCTCTCTCTCTCTCTCTCTCTCTCTCTCTCTCTCTCTCTCTCTCTCTCTCTCTCTCTCTCTCTCTCTCTCTCTCTCATATATATATATATATATATATATATATATATATACTCTTTAGGGCACAATCACTTTCACTATTTAATCTACTTTAATATCATTGGAACATTCATAAACTTTAACATATCTTTTAAGATATTCTTCTTGTATAAATAGAAATAATAAGTTTTTTTATTTCTATTTTATCATTGTTGTTGTTGTATAGACTAATATCATTATTCATTATTCTCATATAGAAGTAAAGAGACTTATTATTTTTTCATCTAATTCACATACGTTGTTGTGGTGAGTACATACACACTTATATAAATGAGAGCAGGCTAAAAAAAACACGGTCACTCTTTCTCTAAATGCTCACATAATTAAGAAATATTACAGAGTAGTTAGAATCAACGTAGAGTGGTAGAAATAGATAGCAAAGAGGGGGAGAGAGAGATGGGGGACTTGTTCAGTTAATTATAAATTACGTTTAATTAGAACAAGTAAAACGGATATTTTTCCAAACATAATTCAATCCCAGAACTAAGGAATATTTTAGCATGTATTTCGTATTATTAAACTATATAGAAAAAAACATTAGAAAACCAAACGTTGATTAACTTGCATCTCTATCTATATAAAGCTAGGTATGTGTATATGTGTATATATTTGTATGTACACGATTAACTTCTAAACTAATTAACCAATCATTATGAGTTTTTGACAACAACTGCTAGTCGTAATGAGTTGTAATATGGGCTATATTTAGTTTAGTTTTATGCAAAAGGGGTGGAAAGAGGGTGGAAGCCTTTCGTGAAAGTTCATGTAGCTCCGATTTTCTGTGAAAAATTAACAATAGATAATAGACATCAATTAATAAATATTCCTCAAATTTCAGATCATTTAGAATATTTTAACGGGTTAGTAGTGGTATAATATCGGCACAACCTTCCATTTTAAAATTCGGTACTTATACAAATCAGGGCACATATGAAAAACGCAATTACACAGATGGCACGATGGCTGAGTGGTTAACGAATCCAGTTTGTTCCACAAAAACACTTTCATCAAAACCCACACCTGACCTTGTGTCTAACCCCCTGGAGAG
>OY744525.1:91331185-91343685 GCA_963556195.1 Sepiola atlantica | reverse complement strand
TATATTTAAGCTTGTAATAACCCTGTCCAACATTTCATGAGGAATTCTCTTAATCTCTGTTCGAATGTTATACTCTTTAATAAATCAAATTCGATCAAGTTCATTAGCAAAAACATCCAAGTGTAACAAGCCATGTAAACGGACAGTTAGAAGATCTCCGCTTCCGTTCTATATCTTTTGAATGTTTGTGAGATGTGACTTTAAACGTGAATATGAGAGACATCGTCATTACCTTCTTTGGTAGGCTGTTCCACGGAGCAGAAACCCAGACAAAGAATGCTGCCTTTCTTTTAATGAAATGAAAGCGACTATGACACGTTTTTTGCTGGGTACCTATTGGTTGCTGGCTTTTGAAGGGGACGACACATCCTATTTTAAAATGTAATTAGCAATTTGAAAAAAAATATTATCTTTAATTTTTTTCTGTAAGGAAAGATGGCGAAAGTTTTGAGCAACAAAAAGCAAAACAACTTTCAATATTTAATTTTGAATAAGATGGTGAAAAGGTTAAACGTTTTATGCAACAATAAATCGAAAATATCGACTTCAACGATTAAAAACCTAAGAATCGCGATACATTTAGAGCAAAATAGGATTCTTATTATAAAGATACCAGAATACCCGTCACAGGACGAGTAACAGTAATTCCTCGAACAGAATAGTTTTGCACCACTTTTATGTCCATTTACGAAGATTAAAATCAGGATATAATGATACTAAAACTTATTTCAATTTTTATCATCATCATAAACCTGAATTTATTTTTTAATAAAAAATGGATGAAAAATATTTAATAGATGTTCTTAACTTCTAATCTTGGTTAGAAAATCGAAGAAAAGTTGAGAAACCCGACATAGACGGGTACTTCAGCTAGTTAGATTAAGTTAACCTAGTATGTTAGAATAACTGTAAATGTGTATAGTTTAGTATAATAATAATGAGAGAGAGAGAGATGTGTGTGCTCGTGGAATAAACTTGTAAAAACAAAGCATGTACTGGGTGTTCACAAAGTGAAAGCCTCTTTACAATTTTAAAGATTCATTATGAAGAAGACAGCTGTGACGTCTTAACTGCATTTGTTTTGTTCTAATTAATGTTTATTAAAGTTTTTCAACTCATCTCACACACATATATGAGCAGCATTAGTTTCACGGAGCACATTAAGACAATACTCGATGTATTTTCATGTTCGTTGCAGAATAGCCTCATCAATGGTGGCAATGGCATTAGCAGTCATTTGATTCAAGTCAGTAATGTCTCGTATCTTTGTTCGATACGATATCTTTCGCATACCCCATAGAAAGAAGTCCAAGGGACTGATATCTGGTGACCATAATGGTCATGCAATTGGCCCATCCCTTCCAATCCGTAGGAGGAACTTCTTCGTCTTCTTTCGTGTGAATCAGATGATTCTGGTGTTGGCATTAGTTTCCCCGATGTTTTTCTAGTTAGAAATCTTTCTGGAAAGACATCGGGTACTTACGGGAAGGACCACGAGAAGGTTGCCAACATCCCTAAGTGAAAGTGATTTTGTGGAACCGACTGGATTCGAACTTGGAACACCCAGGTCTTGATATCCACTTAACCACCGTCACCTCCTGTTGAGGAACTGATGAACATGCAGTCCCCAATGTGGTGGTGCACTTTCTCCCTGGACAATGATGGTTGGTTGAAAGTCAATCAGTTGTGGTGCCACATATTACTTTTTTAATTCACCCCAAATAAGGCACGTTGACACTGAGACGTAAGGGGCTACTGTAAATTAGGATGTCCCTGCATGTATGACCTCTAAGTGGGGAGTTGAGCATCGAGATGTTTGTTCACATTACATTTAGATTTCTGCATGTTGGTACAGTCGGGAAAACATGGTGCAGAGAGGGAATTCCAAAAGCTAGCAGTTCGAGGAAAGAACTATATTTGAGTAGAAAGCCTTCCGGCATCTGGGTATCTCTACAGGGAAGCGGTGGAATTTTGCTGCCGGTCGGGTCGGTCTGGGGTATTTACGTTGAGAGGCCACAAGTGCAGCAAGTTCGTCGGAGCACATTCCATGGAAGTACTTGTAAAACAAGCACAGGGGTGCAACATTGCGACGATGGGACAGGAGCTGGAGCTTGGTAGATAGTGTTGGACCTAATAAATTAGAGGCTCTTTTGGGGACTCTGTCTAAGAGGGAGATGCTAGGTAGGGGTTAACCAGCCCAGATGTTACAACAATACTCCATACATGGGTGAATGGTGGCTTTGTAGATATATAGGATACTGGCAGGTGTGAGAATTTTCTAGCACGGTAAAGATATCCCACTTTCCCTGCAGAAGTCTTTTTTAATGTGGAGAAATCTAGATCCTCATTGGATTGTAACAAGAATAAAAATTGCTTCAATCTAGAAGGATTTCTCTTTCACTGACCGAGGACAGAATAGACTAAGTGTACCATCAAAACAGATACTACACTTTGCTTCTAGCCAAAGGGTGCAAACTTTCTTCGTTTTTTGTTTATCATTTGGCTCAAGTACATGTAACAGTTACACTTTTTAAGCGTACAACCGTAAGTCATTGTGTTGGACTTTGTGCACTGTTGAATGTGATAACTCCAACTGTCTGGCAGCAGTGCGGATTGACGTCATAAGAGAACGATCAAAAGCTTGTCTTACACGTTCGGTGTCTTCCTTCGGTGTTCTTGGTCACCAACTCCTCCATTTGTCCAACACTGACCCTGTCTCTATAAATTTATTGTGCCATTCGCGAATTTCAGAACACGATGGTGGATTCTTTTCCATACTTAGTTCTGTAGTTTCGCTGAGTCTGCATGTCTCATTTTGTCTCAATAAACTAAAATACACATTGTGCCTTCTCATGAGGGGAAACATTTTATAAGCGTTCACTTGGCAAAAATAATAAAATATCTAAAATACAAAACATTATTGTTAATAAAAACTTCAACAGACACTGATTAACATGTTTTAAATCTGGTCACGATATTTCATCAACTGTCTTCGTAATTTTTTTTTTTAATTGTAAAAGACTTCATGGATACCCTGTATATGCTTTGTTTTTACAGATTTATTAAGCTAGCAAACACACCTCTCTCTCAAAAATATTTACAGTATATATATATATATATATATATATATATATATATATATATATATATATATATATATGATGAGAGCGCACCACGCTCGAAACGCGTTATAAAATTATAAAATAATAAAATAATAAATAAATGTTGAAACAAACTTTTTACAAATATTGGTAGCCTTACTCCTTTACATATATACTTTTCTCTCGTTGGAACTGCACTGATACTGCACTACCTTCTTATATATATATATATATATATATATATATATATATATATATATATTATTTTTTATTATTTAACTAAAATACCCGTCCCAAGTAAAATTAATTCCCCGAACAAAAGAGTTTTGCACCACTTTTATGTCCCCTTACGAAGATTAAAATCAAGATATAATTTTACTAAACTCTAGAATTTTTTTTCTAATTTTGATCAAAATCCATTACATTATTTTGATACTAGAAAATGTCTAAAGTGTAAGGCTTACGCTTAAGTGGTTTTAAAAAGAAATTTAAATCCAGCGAATCTTGCTTAAGTCGTGTCTAATTACTATATGTCAAATTCAATGCAAATCTGAAATATTTGAATTTTCAAATGGGAGCCTGTGCCCATATTATGCCCCCTAAAACCCTATAAAATACTCGAAAGAAACTGACATTTGGTGAATATTTATTAATTTATGTCTAATCCCTATTATTCAAATTTCACAAAAATCAAACGTATTTAAATTTTCTTTAAGGTCTTCCACACCCTTTTTATCCCCTTTATATGAAACTAAATTAAACTAAATATAGCCCACCTTAACCACTCATTACGCCTAACAGCTGTGTTCCAAAATTCATGATGATCAGTTAATTAGTTTAAGAGTTAATTCTGTACATATAAATATATGAACATATACACACATCTAACTTTATATAGATAGAGATGTGAGTTGATCAACGTTTGTTTCCCTAAAATATTAACAAGAATATCAGCTTAAAATATATTAAAATGGGGCATTTGTTATCGTCGGTAGCTAAAGCAATCGCTGATAGGTCAAACGTTATGAGGATGTGTGCAAATGTGGTGAAATTTACTACATAATGACATCATCGATGCCAGTCGCATAGGTGCACATAAGTCCCGCCCACAAATATAACAGACAATGAACGTATAAATTCTAAGCTGCCTTATACCGTTTTATTTATTTATTTATTTTACATGTTCTTCAGCTGGTAGAAATGTCAATGTTATTGAACTTTAAATTATGCATGAGAAGTGAGGCGAACAGAGACGCTGTCAAAAAATGTGATCATCTCTTCTTCGTCGTCAGATCTGACAACTGACGCTCGACGGATTACGCCACGCGCCATTTCAACAGTTGTGTCATATTTGCAAGTTTTTCTCTCTTACTACAGGATCCTCTACGGAAACAAAATTAACGATCTCCCTCAAGGGATATTTCGTGGCTTAACGTCTTTGCAATTACTGTGAGTATAAACCCATATACCTGGCCGCACCGCGTCTAACAACACTGCCCCTACCTACGCCTACGCCTACGCCGCTAATCATTGTTATTAACACCTTAATTAATTACTCCTGCTATTAATACTTAACATGACTTCTTGCTGTTCATTCTTCCGTTTTGTGTGTGTGTGTGTGTGTGTGTAAGCGCTAACTATCGCTTCTGCTGTTTATGCCGCAATAGCCTTCTGAACCCCTGCTACTAACATGGGAATCCTCCTTTCTGAGGCCCTCCCTCCTGGCTCAGAAGCACCCCGGGTTCAGTGGAGGATACTCAACTGCCGGAGAACGGGAATGGGGAGATCAAAAGTTGCTATGGCAAGATGGGGCTAAAAACCGACCCAACCATCTGCGGATGTGGAGAAGGGGGTCGTAAGATGCAGCACTACTTTGTATGCACCCTACTTCTTAAATGGTGCAATCTGAACGGTCTTGCCAAGAACAATAATAATAATGCAAAGGTTTCGTAAAAATATGGGAAACTGTCGTATGACCACATGCTTCAAAGACACGCAAAGAAGATTAGTCTTCTCAAGAATTGATTGGTTTTAATGGAATAAAAGAACTGAAGAAAGTTTCGTAAATTGAACTAATTTTACTAAACTGGTAAATATATAGCATTCCAAAATAGTTACGATCCATGTCCAAAAAGTTAGGATACATTTCTGATTGAATGTCTGACAAATGCTATTCAATGACGAAAAATGCAAACGCATCCACAATTGTCACAGCAACATATTGTTATTAATGGTCGGAATTTGGAACAGTTTGAAGAAGAAAAAGATCTTGGGTTCATCATAACAGACAGATTTAAATGTAGCAAACAGGTGGCTGGAGCTGAAAAAAGACAAACAAAATATTAGGCGTTATAAAGAGATCAATAATTCATAAAGGCAAAGAAAAATTTACTAAAGTTGTCCAAATCCTTAGTGCAACCGCATCTGGAATATGCTGTGCACGCATGGAGCTCTGCATTGCAAAAGGATATTAGAAAAGGTGCAACGAAGGGGAACAAAATAGTGCATGAACTAAGGCAGCTGTCATATGAGCAGAGACTGGCAAAGAATTTAATTAGTCAAGAAAAAAGAAGATTATGGCGTGACTTCATTGAAACATTCAAGCTTCTGCATGGTTATGAAAAAGAAGATCTGAATAAATATTTTATTACTTATTGTTATAATCAAACAATGGGTCATAGGTTGAGGTTATTTACTCCGCGTGCTAGACCGGAAGTACGACAACAATTTTTAGTGTACGTATCATATTGAATTTGAACAGACTTCTTGGGGAGGCAGTGGATGCAGAATCTTCAAGAATCATCAGAAAAATGTCGTCGATCCGAACACCGGAGAACATGCGCAAGGAATTGAAATATCATGGCTTGGCGCGAAGATTCATATATTGAAAAAGAAAATGAGACACGCACGGTGTAGATATGTTTCCCTTGTAGATAACAATGCAAAGCGGCACCGATTTTCGGTTCGTTTTATGAAAGATAGAACTCTCCATATCTGTGTTTCCTGCCAATCTGTTGAATTAATATATACAATAGTTGAGGAAGCAACCGCACACAGGTGGTCCTCGAGTTTCGACGGATATGCGGCGTAACCCGATTTTTGACGTAAGTAGGAATACGTCGAAATAAAGGTTACGGAGCGTTCCACAATGTCTAATTTCACTTCATAGTGATGACATCCCTTTTCTTACAAGCACTGTCGCGGGTAGGACCATCTTTACGCACGGGAGGCACTATTAAAGGTGCACAGCTGAAAGAAATGATGCAGCGGAGACAAAACAACGCAGTGTCCAAGGACACCAAACGTCGTACGAGCGGAATATAAAGAAGGCGCCAGCCTCAGTGCAACGCTCGATAACGATGTGTTCCTCCGCCGTGCTCAACAACCGTAGTTCTTGCGCGAAGTTCAAATTAAAAAACAAAATTTGTTTAAGCATTTAAAAGGACCGCGTCGTAACCACGACACGTCGTAAGTCGCGACCGTCGTATTCTCGGGATCACTCGTATATGTCAACTTACTTGACCAAATTGAATGGGTTTTCGAATACTAGGCAAGTTTCTTATACTTCAAACATAGTTGGGAGTGATCTCTTCTGTTCTCTACAGCCCCTTTATTACAAAAGAGATGTTGTTAGTCTCCCTCTACTCTATCGTTAGTTATTTCTATGGAAGGTCTTCGACTGAGCTCCAACCTCTAGTTCCTCCTTGTAAGACATTCACAGCAAGAACTCGTCTACCTAACACAACAGGAAAATACTTTCCTTTCCTTCCTCCATGTGCATATGGTCTGGCGGAATCTTCATGGAAAGAGCTTCTTCGCAAGGGCTTCCCGTCTGTGGAACACCTTACCGCGGGACTGCTTCCCTGCAGTTTACAATATAGTCGTCTTTAAATCCAATGTCAACAAATAATTGCTACAAACTGCCCGATTAGTAATCAAACTTGATTCATGCCATTGAGTGTTCCTCATACTTCGGCTAATAATCATTTCTTCTCATTAACCCTTATCCTCGAGTGGCGTTTGGCCTTGATAAGTGACGACCCAATAGTGAACAAAGCACGTGCGTTTATATGTGTAGATTTACAAAAAGAATCCAAGAATTGCCAACAGAGAGGTTACGGGTAAGTGAATACACCCCCTTTACTGCCTGCGGCACCGGGACTGCTTTATATTTCAGCTTTTGCTTTTGCGAATGTTCTCTTGTCAATGTTTGTCGTGCTGTCGCCAGAGATGTTGCCTTTTAACGAGAGGTTATTTCATTTAGCCTCTCTTTGGGATAATTGTAAAATTGGTGGTGAGGGGGGGGGACTGTTTATCTCTCTTTCTGCTATAAATTGCAGCTTTACTAATGTCGCTAACATCGCTTTCTGCTTTTAACGACGTCTAAACATTTGTTGTTTTTTTTTGTTTTTGTTTTTGTTTGTTTCGTTTTTATTTTGGGGGTTCCTTTTTTTCAGCCATTGTGAACGCTTGTTTAATCACGGTTGTTATCTCCTGTTATTATGTTACTTGTGTATACTTGTGTGTCTAAAGTGCTCAAATAACGCTTCCCAACATCAACAGAGCACGGGCTCACAAGTGATAGGAGAGTGTTAAATATTGGACGCATAGATCCCGTAGTATATAACTAAGTTAATGGAGTATAACAGGAAATGGAAACCGCCGAGAGGTCAGCCGAGGTCAACTTGATGTTCTCGAGATGAACATTGTTTAGGCAATAATAGATGGTTTTGCCAGCTCGATATCGCTTCGCAAAATTCGCTACTTAAAATAATTGAAACGAAAATTGTAATTAATAAACATTTCATTCATAAGTTTCTTGTAAACACAAGACAAAATCTGTCGCATTTATTCCTATAAACATATACATATACACATTATCTTTTATTCATATAAATAGATAAACATCAACATGTTGGTAATTTTGATACAAATTTATTTCTTTTTTAAATAATACTGTAAATAAATGAAAATGAAAGAAATTTGCATGAACGATGATGTATGTAGGGGCTCTGTCTTCTTGTTACAATTTAGAAACATATGGCAACTTGTTGAAAATCAGTTCAGCCCTACATAACATACCAAAAGGGAATATTTAAACACAAATGCGAAACATTTGTCCACGGGATCAAAACAATAAAAAAGAAAATGCAATATCGCTAATGTATTATATTATATATATATATATATATATATATATATATATATATATATATATATATATATATATATATATATATATTATAGTATTTTCTTGGTTGATAATAACCCAAAGCGTACAACCACTGGTTATGACAGATTAAAGAACACGTAACTTATTAAATTATTATAAGTATCTGTTTGATAAGGCATCGACTATTTTATATTAGTGTAAACCCGATAATGTCGGAATAAAATAACATTTACTCATCTTTCTGGGGGAAATCACATCAGAAAGACGAAGAGGCGATAAATCCTAGGGTAATCTCGATAAAATCACCAAATAATATTGTTCAAAATATAGCACAAAGTTTGGTAATTGATTGCTAGTCGAATCAATATGAACTATATAAATTTACTGTTATATTATTACCTGTTTATATATATATATATATATATATATATATATATATAATATAAAATATAATAACACGAAATCACATAATTGTCGATGCAATAATTTATTTCAACCGTTCGGTTTTTTCAAGCATCACTCAGACAATTACATTTTTGAGACTGATAGAAAATTGAATTTCCCTACCACAGTTCCAATACAATCATAGATGGTGGTAGTAGCAACCAATTTGATACATCTTTTATAGAGAGGGGGAAAATTTAAAACTTATATTTAACTATGGCGGGCGAAGGGGAGGGATCTTTAAGTTAATCAACTAAAAACTGCCATGTCAAAATTATGACACATACGACTTGGCGATATCAACCATATAGGCAATTTTACTCACGCGCATACACAAAACTAAATACGCACACATCATATGCGCACTCACATACATAATCTCACTCGCACATTATCATAACTAAGCATAATCACATACGCAACTTTTATTCATCTCTAGCCAGAATGCGTCCGGCGAAACTCGTGTTCTCAAATTCGGTTAGAGAAAAGAAAGAAAGAAACAATTAACAGACACAGAGAAGATATAGACAGACCGCGTGTCATAAATTCTCAGTCCGTCTGGGTTCCAAGAAAGAGAATCTAATTGAAATAAGATTACACGCACATACATATATGTATACATACAAATCCATACGCACATACACACACCTATATACACATACACACCCACACATATACATATCTATACACATATACATATACACACATATATACATATATATATATATATATATATATATACATACATGAACACACCCATATATATCTCTGAATCTATTTGAAATATTGACCAAATGCATACGCATGTAGTTGTTCACACATGTAAACATACATACACATACATACACACACACATATATACATATACGCACATATACACACATATATATACGCACACATACATATATATCCACACACCTACACACAATATTTACATAACACTCTATATTCTTACTGATGTAATATGAGTTCTAAAAATTAGTCTTACCTTATTTATATTTTAGATTAATTTGATAATCCATTATTATAAATATCATGCGGGGGGGGGGGTTATCGTACCTAATGTTATTCAATTTGGTATCTTCACCGTTGTAATTCTAGAGGCCCATCGGATTACTAATTCAAGTCTAATAATGTCTATTGGTAATATTTGACATTTATACTTATATTAATTCAAAAACTAGTGTATTACCTGCAGAAAAAATTTTCATACCACTATCTTATTTTAAGTAAATAATAAATATCCGCGTACACACAAATACTATATATCACCAAGTCAGTAAATCTGTGTCTATCACAGATATTATTATAAATATTATGGGGGGGGGGTTACCGTAAGTAATGTTATTCAATTTGGTATCTTCACCGTTATAAGTCTAGAGGTCCATCGGATTACTAATTCAAGTCTAATAATGTCTAGTGGTAATATTTGGCATTTATACTTATATTAATTCAATAACCGCAGAATTTTTTTAAAAACACTATCTTATTTTAAGTAAATAATCTGAATAAATAAATATTTCAAAATACCATTATATACGCATACACACAAATACTATATATCACCAAGTCGGCAATTCTGTGTCTATAGCAGATATTATTATAACTATTATGTTGGTGGTGGTGGGGGGGGGTTACCTTAAATAATTCTAGAGGTCCATCGGATTACTAGTCGTTGATTATTTTAAATTTATATTTATGTCTGCACTTAGCCATAAGTTCATCTCGTTTATTTAAGAGGTTATTTCGATCATATTTTAGGATTCTTATTTTTTCTTCTAGACATAAGTTGCATCTTTGTCT
The DNA here is from genome assembly GCA_963556195.1 of Sepiola atlantica. Classification (NCBI taxonomy): domain Eukaryota; kingdom Metazoa; phylum Mollusca; class Cephalopoda; order Sepiida; family Sepiolidae; genus Sepiola; species Sepiola atlantica. Next base: position 91,333,164 of record OY744525.1, on the reverse strand, counting down.
AAATCCATCTGGAATATTCGAAAAACATAAGATTGACCACGAAACCACCGGGGACCTGTTCTCATTTTTCAGATGCCACCATTGTTTAGCTAACTCCGTTTTGCTCTTGAGTTCTGGGTTATTGAAAGAGTGTTTGTGGTCATAAAAACGTTGTTTCCAGTTTCCCGCGGAGATGCCAATGTAAACCTTTTTATCCCTGTTGTTATCTTCCGGATGAATAGTGGCCTTATAAACCACACACTCAACTTTACAGTTACCGTCCAGTGGGCAGTTATTTTTCACTTGACAATTACATTTATTTACTGTGACCTTATTCTTACTAGGATTGTTAAGTAATTTACGATTATGGGTGCTGATAATTCTGTCCATGTTCTTGGTGCAAGAGTAGCTGATTTTAATGGTTTTTCTATTAAATATCTTCCTAAGTGGATTATTTATGCTAAAATGTTTATCTACCAGGTTCAAGAATACTCTCCCGATGTTGATGTTAGATAGTTGGCAGTAGGGAGAATTGAACCATATTATTTTTCGGCCTCTATTCCTGGATTTATTTTTATTTTCTTTCTTGGTATATTTGAGTTTTTCATTATATCCGCTTTTCTCTAGCGCTCCATTGTATAAATGCTTATTTGCTTCAAAAATGTCTCTGTTAGCCGAAAGCTTATTTATTCTAGTATTAATTGTTTTAGGTATTTGTTTAATTATGCAGTTCGGGTGGTTAGATCTAGTGTTGATATAAGATGGTGTGTGATTATCTTTATTGAAGGGTTTGTATGTCCCCTTTCCTAAGTCTAAGGTAATATCTAGATAGTTTACTTCTTTACAATTTGGGGTTATATCTATTTTAAATCCAAGGTATTTGAATGCTCTTATTATTTTTTTATGTATTTTGGATACCAGGGGGCCGTCACTATTGGGGATAACAATTAGTCCATCATCCCTATATAACCCCACTAAATTAGGCTCTACAATTCTGCTAATAGTGTACATTATAAAAATGCCCACCAGATCGGCAATCTGGGCTGAGTCAAAAGCACCCATCGGGACATCAAATTTGTTGTTGTTCAATTTAATCCATGTTTCTCGATTGTTTATAAGGATGGATTTGCGACAGGCCATAATTAATCTTACCTGCTCATCGGATATATCCACGAAATTCCCAGCATAGTTAATGCTGTTCGTAAGTAATTCCTTGGAAATCGAGGGGTAAAAATCCATAATATCGAATTGTATAAAGCAGGCATTCCTCTTATTTTCAATTGATTTAAACCATTCGATCGTATCCGCCGAGTCCTTCCAAAGATTAAATTTGGTAGCTTCTAGAGTTACATTAATAATATTTCGTAGAATCTCCCTAGATACATGGCCGAGTTCCGATTTCGTAGAGTTGATTATTCTCGCTTGTTTCTTAATGTGGAAATTTTTCTTATGGTCCTTGATGAGTATGTATGCGTTTCTCTTATCAATTTTTCCCACTCTATCCTCGATATTCAGTTTGGATGCAAATTCCTTGGTATCCTCATTGATTATTTTTTCAGTGTCGTGGGTATCCTTTCTGTAATTATTACAGATTTTTTCCAGAATAGTTTTCCTATATTCGGATGGGCACATCTTGTAAATATTCGCTGACTTATCAGCCTTCACCCAAACTTTGTTCGACTTCTTTATCTCTGCGATGTCATTCTTCAGAGTGGACTGAAATTGGTTTGAATACCTTCGGAACTTAATTCTTTTGACTAGGTCAAACAAATCATTCTCGAACGGCCTTAACGCCTCAATGGGTTTGCAGGTATTCTGTGATCTGAAGTTAAAGGTTTCTTTGTGATCAGATTCCTCGTCCTTCAAATAAAAATACGCTTTCCATCTCAGTCTGTTGGTAAAGTCCGTTATTCTGTCCATAAGATCCAAAGTGAAGCTATGCAAGCTGGGATAAGGTATATTTTTCAGCGAATACAATGGTGTGATTTTTTCCATCCTCA
>OY744525.1:91181185-91326185 GCA_963556195.1 Sepiola atlantica | reverse complement strand
TTTTAAGATGAGATCGCCCGATCGCCGAAAATTTATTTATTTAAAGAATATTTAGCTGAAAATTATTTTTACGGTAAGAAGGAAGGGACTATTTATTTATTTTTTATTATTTAAATTGTAACAATAATTAAATAAAAATGTTAAATGCTTTATTTGTTTAGAAGAAAATATTTAGCTGAAAATTATTTTTACGATCAGGAGGAAGAGGATATTTATTACCTTAAAAATATGTAAATTGTTACAATCTTCAATGAATAAAGAGATATGTTCGTTTAAATTATTTGCCAATAGCAATTATTTTTACGGGAGCAGAAAGTGACGATTTTTGCTTCATATTATTAAACCTTACATAAATGTATTATTTCAAACGAAATCTTATAATTAAAGTAAATTTTGCAAATAGACGAAGAAAAAGGTGTTGAATTTCCACGGGGTCCTGCAAGTCTTCATAATAATAATAATACGCTAAAGCGGTTTGATGTTTTGGGTGCTCTTATCGATCCTGAACCAGTTTTCGTGACGTTCGACTCGAAGCGTTCGGCTGTTCTACGCAAACGACGAGGATTGACGAGCCGATTTGTACAAGACGACATTTTTGATACGGTGCTGCGTCCTATGATCATAATGTTTTGCTTGTTTTTTTTGTTGTTGTTAGGTAAATTTATAGAAGTATTTCGCCCCCTTAAAAAAGGTTTCTACCATTTTGGGAAAATTACATGTAAACAGCCTCAAAAAATATCTGCTATGAAAAAAAATTATGAAAATTTTTCTTATTTTAGATTTTAGGAGGGGGGATCACTTTCCTATATAAATTATACGTAAAGTGAGCACGCATTTCTTGGCCTATATGAGTTATACGTAAAGTGAGCCCCCATTTCTTGGCCACGGAAAACTAACATTTTTCCCTCTAAATAAGGTAAAAATAAATAAAAATTCTACTTATTTGGCAAATTACATGTAAACAGCCATAACAAATATCCGCTATGAAAAAAAATTATGAAAATGTTTCTTATTTTAGGAGGGGGATCACTTTCCTGTATAAGTTATACGTAAAGTGAGCACGCATTTCTTGGCCACTTAGAATCGCACCCTAGCGAACACGTGTTGAAAGAAATATTCAGAAAAAGGGTTATTTTAGATTTTATTTGGGGTGCTGTCTTGACTCTCTCCCCCTTCCGACATCTTCTTGCGGTGAGAAGGAAGTAAATACTAGCGGTCCCAGGTCTTGCCTTCCCTCTTTGGGAAGGGGTTGATTTATTACAAATTGCGTGAGGCGCCCCTACCGGGGACTGCCTAGGCTATTTTTAGAGGCCAGCCTGGCTCTTCCACCGGAGCGTTTACGTTTTCTCACACCTTTCTGGACTTATGTCACATCATAGGCGGGTAGTATGTAAAGATGAGCGCTGGCTTTCTCTTCCCACATTCCGGCATTGTGTCACACCTTCTTGCCGTTTGGAAGGAAGTAAATTAACCGGCCACGGTACATGCTAGTTGAAGATCAGTCCTCTACAATCAGTCCGACAGAAACTGGACCATTTTGATGGCCTTTTATCTGTCGGTTTGTGGTATTAGTACTGGGTAGTCCTAGAGGGTCCACCCTTCCAGGGTCTACCTTCCCTCTTTTGGAAGGGGCATGTTTATCACTAAGTGTCTGAGGCGGGGCGAATGCCGACGGGAATGCCCAGGCAATTTTTAGAGGTTAGATTTGCCCAATTCTGGGGCGCTAGTTCCGTCTTTGTGCCACATCTTCCTGCGGTGGGAGGGAAGTTAATACCAAGACATGATGGTATTGTAAACTCCTGACACTAATCAAAGTCAATTATATATCCATTACGTTAGGCTGATATATCTTATAGAAGCACATAGAACTGTTATTTGCCCTTATTTTCAACACTCGATAGCAACCTTCTAAACTGTTGACCCCGACATGCTTCTCTGTCTGGATCGATGGTTTCATCTTTGTTTCTCTTTTGTCCACCTTCCAGCTCATGTGGATCAGCAAGCGGGAATACAAGGTATCCGACCCATACATTGACAATCGTTAATTCTTACCAATGATCGCTGTCTAACTCCTCTGTAACCCTTAACTTTAAGAGACATCGGATAACTGATAAATTCGCTGGGTGAAGAAAATTATTGTAGGAAAAACAATTTGTGTGGTCGACATTAAAAAGAAGTCTTAGTTGTTACGAAATGGATTCATGGGTGATTATTATCATCATTGGACATTGAGAGATTCGAACGAACGGAAATTCTTAAATTTCGGAAACAAATGAATGTTTTCTTTTACGGTGAGCCCGACGATGCCAATAAAAATATACAGCTTTCGTAAACAAAATGTAAAAGAAAAAAAACTCACCTCTTTACTAAGACAAATTCGTCTTATTGTACTCTAATACAATCTATGAAACGTTCAACCATTTTTAAGCTAATCTGTTTATTTGTTGGTTGGTTTTTGCCTACTTCAACCCCTTTTTCTTAAAACCATTTCTTTAAAATAAAAATACGAACAATACTAGAATGCGTCTTATGTTTTGGAATTATTTAGATGGACAATTTGGATTATTCGGACTAGTGTTCTCAGCTTGAATGTTATACTCACAACGTTTCGATCGATGTAACCTCCGACCTTCTTCGATCCGCCAGCCATGACCGGGTAGAAGTCTTAAGTAATTCGTAATTATATTATTAGTATCGCCCATAATGAGGATTGAACCTTCAACCGCCAGAAGATTGTCGCTTAGAACTGGTTTTTATTTAACACTTTTATCCGTTGCGCCACTGGTCCTTGCGGAATTCGAATTACTTAAGATTTCTACCCGGTCATGGCTGGCGGAACGAAAGCAAGCTGTTTCCGTGGGTTAAATGAAAGGTTCCGGGGTTCCACAAGACACATCTGAAAAAGGTTGGAGGTTACATCTACCGAAACGTTGTGAGAATAACACCCAAGATGAGAACAGTAGTCCGAATAATCCAAATAATACATAGAATGTGTCTCCGTCTCTATGTATTGTAGTATCTGTTCGTTTGTCATGAGAACATCCTCCCAGGGGTTACCCCCTTCTTTGGTATGTGGGTAGCGTACATTGCATAGAAAGTTCTGTTTATTTTCTCATTTTTAGATTTAGTCGTTATGAAAAAGACAATAGTTTTAATTTGATTACGTTAGCATTGTTGTTGCATTAACAAAATAAAAATAAAATTGTGTGTTTTATTTTTGTATTTATTAAAGTTAGATGCGTTTCGTTTTAGTATATGCATTTTTTTTTAATATTTGCAGATCCTTATATGATAACAAAATCCAAACTTTGCCAAACGGAACCTTTCAGCCACTGAAAAATATACAAACATTGTAAGTAATATACTTTACTTTTATTTTGACTTTGCCCCCTCCTTCAAAACTCTTTGTCTTTTCTTTTAAATTTTTAAACTTTTGTTCATCCCCAAACAAGGCAAATATTGACACTGAAGCGCAAGGGGCTACTGTGATATAGGCCAGATTTATAGAGCCATAAGCTGGGTGGGGAGTTGGGCTGCAAAATGTTTGTTCACATTAGGTTTATTTACATTTTTGCATGTTGTAGCAGTCGGTGGAAACAAGGAGAGAATTCCAAAGACAAGCGGTCCGAGGAAAGTAGAAAGTATTCCGGCATCTAGGGACCTCTGCAGTGAAGGGGTGGGATCTTGCTGCTAGTCGTGTAGGTCGGGGTTATTTATCGAGCTTTTTAACATTACCAATTTTCTTAAGATGTTCAGACACCGGTGTTGCCCGAAGGTCTATTTACTTTCAGATTTGCTTCGCTCATTGCCCCCCTCATTATATATATATATATATATATATATATATATATATATATATATATATATATATATATATATATATATATATATAATTATATTTGCTATTGTTTATTATCTATGTACGTATACGTTTCGTCCTTTATAATCGGGACTCATCAGCATAGAGATATGACTATTCACTACTGGTCATGCGATTCGAAACGAGTATTTTGCAACTCAAATCCCGACTCCTGAACCACTCGGCCAAGTTGAACAGCGAATAAACGGTGATAATTTTAACACTTTATGCGGCGGTTTAACGACATAAGAGCGCTCTACTTAATGAAAAGAACGATGCATTTATAGCTAGCGACGTCATGCTGTGTTAATACTACACTTACAGTGCTCTTCTAGACGGGTTTTTCTAGGAGCTACAAATAATAAATATGTGTTATTGTTTATTATCTATGTACGTATACGTTTCGTCCTTTATAATCGGGACTCATCAGCATAGAAATATGACTATTCACTACCGGTCGTGCGATTCGAAACCCCGGATTACGAGTATTTTGCAACTCAAATCCCGACGCCTGAACCACTCGGTCAATGTAGAACAGCGAATAAACGGTGAAATTTTAACAGTTTAAGTGACGGCTAAGAATGCATGCATGCATGTATATATATATATGTGTGTTTAGATATATAATATATGTGTATGTGTATCTGCGGAGATGTATATATATATATATATATATATATAGTACATGTATTATATTTGTTTCTATATCCCATATTCTCACGATCATCGAATTAGTTCACTATACACACGGTTTATACATATACACTCTGTACGTGTGTTAACACGCATCTACGTATATACATAACTACACACACATATATATATGCATATATACATACATATCAATTACTTATATCTTCATACACTTAGCTATACGCCTAAAATATGTATACCATATACATACACACACACATATATATACATATATACATATGTATACAAATATATAACACACATACATACATGCACGCAAATATATCCACATATACCGATATACACACACATATATATATATACATACATACATACATACATACATACATACACACACACATGTGCCTTCATCCTTGTAACCATAGACACATGTACGTACATAACCACATACCTATACATATATATCCCAGGTACACATATATATACATACGCATGTACATATATATACAAATACATCTCCGCACATACACACCCACATAGACATATATTCTATATCTAAACACATATATATACATGCATTCTTACCATCAAACTTAAGTACTTAAGTACTTTAAGCATTTATTTATATTGATACGTATACACATTCGTATCCTTACGTTACTACAAATATATATACTTTTTCATATCTATATATTTCTGTCGAATAAAACAATCCTACCTCATACATTATATTATCCATCTCCTCATTTACTTAACTTTTTTCTATATACTTACGGTTCCTACTTAATACACACTGTACTTGCCAAATCCAGGGGTTATGAATTTAGAGTTGATCCTACCGATATTTATTTTGCAATTTGTTTTTAAATATATGTTCATATCATTCATCTTTTTATTTTGGATATATCATACGGCTTATCTGCAGAAAATGATAACCATCCTCATCTTAGCATCTTGCATTATCCATCCTTTCTGGCTATCCTTATTCTATTTGTGTACATTTCTAGTATTAATACAGGGAACCGACAAAGCGAGCACCACCGAAATAAAATACACTAAAATAAAACCTACACAGTCTAAGTACAGGGCAGACAGATTAAACGGTAAATTCTAGATACAAATGAGTAAAACCTACGAGAAAGGATTAAAATCAGATTTACTCTAGGGTGAGGTGTAATGACTTTGAATAATATCAAATACTAAAGTATAAAAAAGTATAAAGATATTAAAAAATAAAAATAAAATAAAATAAACATACATAAACAATAAAAAACAAAAATGAAATAAAAATCAGCGCAATAGTAGTTAGTTGACATCAGTGTTTGTAATTCAAAGTCTGCTTAGTATATGCTCTTTGAAATGTTTGCAGTTCAAAGTAGTTTCCTGTCTTACGTTAAGTAACTTTTCCCTATCTTTAAACATTACAATTTCTAGTTGCTCACCAAGGCATAAGAAACAAGGTGAGTTGAGTGATCTACATGTCCTAGTTTTTCTAATTATGCCCCATCTTTGTTCTCCTGATATTTCTGGAAATTGATAGATGATAAAAAAAACAATAATTAGATGCATCGACACACACACATCTCGTCATCTATTACGAATGGAGATTTAGTATATGTCTGCCTTAAACTGAAACTATACTATTACTTCTATGAATATACTGTTGTACTATATTTTAATGCTCGATTCAGTTTACTATACAATTTTAGACTAATATACTTTCAATGCTACATTCAGGGAAGGGGATACTGTAGTATCTGTTCTGCGGTCATGATGCCATTTTCCCAGGAATTACGATCTCCTTTTTAGGGGGGGAGGTAGTGTATTATCTGTTCTATGATCATGAGATCGCCCTCCTCATCTGGTGAGTAGTGTATCTCTGCGTTTGTCATGAGACCATCTTCCCAGGCGTTACCCCCTTCTTTGATATGTTGGTAGCGTACGTCAACAAGAAACTGTCGCAGTCAGCTGTTCATAAGCAAATTCAACACATCCATTATATATACTAGCAAAAACATGCTCCCTCTGGTCGCATATTTTTGCTAGTCTGTTACTAATGGAGATTTGGTATATGTCTGTCTGGAGCCGAAGCGATACTATTACTCCTATTAATGTACTATTGTACTTTATTTCAATGCTCAATTGGGGGGGGGGGGCAGTGTAATATTTTTTCTGTTGTCATAATACCATCCTCCCAGGCATTGCCTCTTCCTTTTCTTGGGGGAGGTAGTGTAATGTCTGTCCTGTTGTCATGAGACTAACCTCCCAAGCATAACCGCATCCTTTGGAGGAAGTGAGTAGAGTATTATTTGTTTGTTTTTCATACCATCCTCTTAGGCATTACCTCCTAGTTTTATGGGTTAGTGTAATATTTTTGCTGTCATCATGAGAAAATCCTCCCAGACATTACCTCCTTGGGGGGGAGCTGTAGTATCTGTTCTGTTATCATGATACCATCATCCCAGTGGTTACTATCTCGTTTGGGGCTAGTGTATTATATGTTCGTTATTATACCGTTCTCCCATGCATTACCTCCTCTTTAGAGTGGGTGGCAGTGTAGAATAAGGTCGTTCTTAATTACACCACCCTCCAAGGCTAGCAAAAATATGCCATCAGAGGGAGCGTATATTTGATAATTATGATAATTGAAGATTAATTACATATTGAACCATACACGTCATTCTGTTTTACTTACTCTATATATATATATATATATATATATATATAACATACAGACATCTTGCTCGGAACCCGTTCATCTGTGACTGCAATCTGCGATGGTTGTCGGAATATCTGCACAGTTACCCAGTGGAGACGAGTGGTGCCCGTTGCGAAAGTCCCCGGCGAATGAGGCGGAAAAAAATTGGAAGCATTCGGGACACAAAATTTAAATGCAAAGGTCAGTATAATTGTTCTTCTTTCTTTCTTTTTTTATTGGCATCCACAAAAATGTTGATCAAAATCCATTACATGATTTTGATTGTGTAAAATACTTAAAATTTTAGGCTTAAGCTTAAGGGTTCTTAAGAAGAAATTAAAATCCAGGGAATTTTACTTAATTGATGTCTTATTATTATGGGTCAAATTTAACGCACATCTTGCTTCCCATATTGTATCATACTTAAAAGAATACGACATTTGGGGAATATTTATTTATATTTATTAATTGATTTATTAATTAATAATTAATAATTTATTAATTGATTTATTAATTAATAATTATTATTATTTAAAAAAATTGGAGGTACTTAAATATTCATATTTTATGAAACTAAATTAAACTAAATATAGCTTACATTTAGACTAGCAGTTGTTCCAAAATTAATAATGATCGGTTAATTAGTTTAGTAGAGAATTCCTTCCAAAAATACTTTGTCCAGGCGGAATTATTTCAAGCAAGCTGGCTTCACCCGCTCGTTATCGCTTCGCAATTTAATTTCTCTTCACTACTTTAAATAATTGAAACGAAACTATGATACTACTACTACTACTACTACTACTACTACTACTAATAATAATAATAATAATAATAATAATAATAATAATAATAATACGTTTGTGTCTATATTAAAAATTAAATAAATTATTTCCTTTTTATTATCAGTTATTAAGATTAAGCCTATCTTCTCTGTGCATAAAATTAAATTTGCATACATGATTATCGAAGCGATCCAGAAACACATACGTTTATTTTTATTATATACTAACAGTGCTAACCGCCGTTTCCTGGGGCCATAACAAAATAGAAAAAGTTAAATAGTGTGTTTAACATTTTTATATTAACACTTCTATCTCTCTCCCTCTCTTTTTGACCGTCTCTCTATCTTTCTCTACCATTTTCTAGTCCTATCCCAAACCCTCTTTTTCTCCTCCTGCCAGCCCATTCCTCTCTTTTGTTTTAATGTATTGAAAACAATAATAATATAATCCATTTACCATTTAAATATAATACTGTAATCTTACCGATATTTCAAAAGAGGTATGTAACTCTGTATTCGTACACACAGTCTATAAATACAAATACGATCACAACTCTCATTGTGTTAGACCAAATAATAACTTAGATAATGTATAAATGATTTCATTAGGCCCACGTTTTATTTTTGTCCTTGCCCCCTCCCGTGTTCTTGTTCTTGCTTGTTTTTTACCCCATTTATTTGGTGATAATTCTCCAATCCCCCTCCCCAATTAGGTGACAGATTTCTCGATTTTCCAGAGATGCAGGTCACCCTTCGAAGTTTTCGAAGGAGGTGAAAGTATTAAAGCGTTGGGGCTTGCATCAAACTTCTTTTTGATTGGTAAATCTGCATATCTGCCAGTTCAGAAATGTGGGGTCTTTTTACTAACACGGTTTTTTCCATTGTATATATTTCTATATTTCTCATGTTTTTAGTGTATATAAAATTGTTATTACCCCCCATTGTATGATATATATATATCATATACTTCATTTTATATATATATATATATATATATATATATATATATATATATATATATATATATATATATATTATAATATAAAATGAAGTAATAAAATAAGGTGTCAATCAAATTTTATTAGAATCCAAAGTTCAAGAAAAGTATCTTAAAGTCCTTAGTTCATGAGTTTTCAAAGATAATTCTTTACTTCAGAGGACCATTACCGCAGTTATACCACTACAGGTAATAAAATTAAACTGTGAAAATATATAAAAATATATACAAAAATACATAAAAATATATAACATCAAATATATCAACCCAAAAACATACTTTTTTGTTAAATCTATACAATCCATCCAAGTCATACAATTTGAAAAACATAATCAGGAAAGACATCCAGAGGGTTGACTGAAGATTAATCCAGGTGATGAGTACCAGTTCAAATACGAGAAATTGAAAGAGCTGACAAAGTTATCCAGTCGCGAAATGCGTCAACAATCGATGAAGTAAAAAGTATCCAATGTTTATGTTAATTATTACAACGATAAATAAATCAAATCAAATAATATAGAAAGTTCAATAAACTCACTTAAAATTCCAAATATATATATATATATATATATATATATATATATATATATATATATAAACCTGACTTCTAAACTAAACCAGCTACTAGACTTATTAACCCCATAAGACAAGAAATTGAGAAAATTACTAAAAAAAATATTAGAAAGAGTAATTAACAAATAAAAACATTTTACAAACTAAATCAGTGGGTAAACACAGCTGAAACCATAAATTGGTTTTGTAAAATCGCAAACAAAACTAACTGCTCGTTCATCCAGCTCGACATCATCAATTATTACCCTTCCATATCAAAAGAACTTTTTGAAAATGTTATTGATTTTGCCACTCTCCTCTGTGATATTTCTGAAGACGAAATCAATATCATTAGAAAATGTAGAAATACAATGCTAATCTGTAAACAAAAACAATGGACAAAAGGTAATCAATTGGGATCTTTTGGTGTCTCTATGAGTTCAGCAGAAGTAACCAACCTAGTTGGTTTCTACATATTATACAACCTCACTAAAGGCATAAACATAGAAGACAGGATTATATAGGGATGATGGCTTATTGATGGTAAAATACTCAAATGGGCAAAAGTGTGAAAGACTGAAAAACATTATCGTGAAAGAGATGAAAAGATTGAATCTTAAAGTTGAAATAACATCAAATATTAAACTAGTTAACTTCTTAGACGTAACATTATACTTTAATAAAAAAACGTATGAACCCTATACTAACGATAATGCCAATCCAATTTATGTCCACCCACTCTCTAACCATCCAAAAACTATAATAAAAATATCCCTAAATCAATCGAAAAGAGAATCAGCAATAATTCCTATAATGAAGCAGTCTTTAACACTCATAAGGCGTTTTACGATAAAGCACTAAAAGAGAGCGAATACAAAAACACCCGAATTAAATATACCAAACCTACAGCTCACAACAATAAACACAAACATAGAAGTAGAAAAATTATCTCATGTACACCCCCATGTAATCACATAGTTAGGACTAAACTTGGTAAGAGATTCCTAGATTTAATTACCCTACACTTCCCTCCTAATAATATACTACATAAATTTTGTAATAAAAACACCATTAAATAAAGCTACAGCTGTGGAGAAAATTTCGAAAAAATAATCAAAAAACATAACAATAAAATTCTAAATGGCAACAAAAATACTGAAAGAAAAACAAAGAAATTGCCAAATAACCCAAATAGTATATCAAGCTTCAATTTCAACCAAAGAAAACCCAACCCAGAAAAATACTATATAGGTATGGTTGGTAATACTTTCAAAGAAAGATATACAGGCCATAAATGCTCATTCAATAATTCTGTCTACCAAAAAAGAATCTCGCTCTCTATATACTACTGGGAATTAACCCGCAATAATCAATCACCAACAGTGACTTGGAACACTATTAAAAGAAACAGTACCTGCAGTTCCCTGAACTCACCATGTTACTTACCTAACAGAAAAACTTGACATAATTAGATTTAGTGATAGGAGTAAACTTCTAAACAAAAAACAAGAGACTTCAATTAACTGTAGGCACAATAGATCACACTTTCTCAGTAATTCACATATAACCCCTCAAACCAATATTACCATTTGAAAATAGAATAAAAACAAAAATAAACAAAAAACTATCATTTTTAACCGTAACTGAACCTATCATCCTATAGTATCTACTAAATATCCCAGAATCAATTACCTCCTAAAATATGAAATTTATTATTAAATTTATTAATTAATTAATGACAATTAGAAAAATTAAAAAACGATAATAAAAACAAACAAAATTAGAGCCCAATGTGTTAACAACATCCCCCCACACACACTACCACCACCACCATTATTGCTGACCCAAACTGAGGTTCAGACTTATCATTATTATTATTATTATTATTACCACTTATTTGTAAACTAAATACATTTATTGATAAATTTATTAATTAATTAATGACAATTAGATCAATTCAAAAAACTAAAAAAAAAACTAAAAAAACCTAAGAATTAAAAAACAAAATTAGAGCCCAATGGATTAACGACCCCCCCCCCACACACACACACACATTATCACCACCACCGTCATTGCCGACACAAACTGAGAACCAGACTGTAAATCATGTCTCGTGACTAACAATGACCATAGCTATATGTGTCTTCTGTAACCCTTTCTTCCCTTTCCCATTCCTTTACTCCCCTCCCTTTTCTCTATCCTAAATGATTTTATTTCTTATTTTATCCCGTACCATATTATTTTATGTTATTTTATTTTATCGCTATCTATCTATCTATTTATTTCTCTCTCTTTCTATTTCTTCGTCTTTCTATTACTTTGTCTTTGTTTGTTTCTTTCTTTTTATTCCTTTTTATTTCTTTTTATTTATTTTATTTTATTTTATGTTTTTATATATTTTTACTTCATCTTATTTTTTATTTTGATTTTTAACGGTCCCAACCGCGTGACTTTCCAAATTTTAATTTTAAATTTCTTTTCTTTTCTACCCATTTCATTCTTTCCAAATATGATCTAAGGTTAAGATCGGATTTTAACTCTGCCTGATGAGATCTCAGCTTATAACAGCTGTTGATCGATAACATCGGCATGCCAGTGTCGCAGATTTTGTACATGTCTGTGTAAATAAAAATAATCATATATATATATATATATATATATATATATATATATATATATATATATATATATATATATATATATATGGGGTTTAATTAGGTTAGTCATAGTGTAAATGTGGTATTTTGGTGAATGATGGTCACGACTGAAACTAGCTAAGTTAGGAATTGTTAGAGATGACCTGTCTTTTCACCCGCCCCCTTTTCGGCCTTGTGCCACATTTTAAAGATATTTTTCATCAAATAAATATTGTGTTACACCAACTACAAATGACATCGACTGAGTTTGCGTGTTTTGATTTACTTGTGCACTTAACCGTTTCCGCTTTTTAAAAACTATCTTTTGTTTTACTTCTTTTTATTTTTATTCTCTCTTTTTCATGCAGGTTCCGAACATCAGAGAACGAAATACGGAAACTGCGTGACAAATCGGGACTGTCCTCGCGACTGTGATTGTTCGGGGACGATTGTCGATTGCACCGGTCGTAGCTTAACTAAAATACCCGACATGATACCGATGTATGTCACTGAACTGTAAGTATGCTTTCAAATACATTTTCATTTCGTCTTTGTCCCGATGTAAAATATGTATCTACATACGTATTTAACAAAAAAATGTTCGTACTTCAAGTTGCCATTTTATAAAGCAATCATTTTACTATAATATTCAACGAAAATGTGTCAAACTGCATCTTGTTTCACATCTGCAACGAGCCTGTTTGCAAGTAGGTGAGAAGAAAGTTGACCGTGGCACACGCCATAAACTGGTATCGTCTTGGCCTTCGGGGCTTGATTTACGCCGGTCTATGGGTTTGTCCTGTGCAGTTCTAGGAGGTCCACCCTCACAGGCTTTGCCTCCCCTCTTTGGGGAGGAGTAAGTTTATTACTTACTGCCTGAGGCGCCCATACCGGGGAATGCCGACGGGGCTGCCTAGGCAATTTTTAGTGGCCAGAGTGCTCACCTTCTCGGGCGCTGGCTTTTCAAACCCCACTTTCCCGACCCGACCTTGGGTCACATCTTACCTTGTGGGAGTAAGATAAAACTGGCCTTGTGCCTAACCTCCTGGGGAGGTAAATAAAAAAAGTTGACCGTGGCTTTACTTTCGGCAGCCTCGTAACTCTCGCTTCACTTATTGTGTCCTTTAGTCCTCACATTTCATGAGCGATGTTTCTCACAAAGGGAGGGGGAAGAAATGCTGTTTTCTGGATCGGAATCTATCCATCTAACATTTATCGTTGGCTAGTTTTTGACTTTGAAGTAGTATTTTTCTTTTTTTTAGCTCCTTACATCAAGTGGCTTCATACCTTGTCTAAAGCGACTTCCATAAAAAAAAAAATTTAAGTCTGAGTAGGTATTAGTATGATGTTGTATCAGCACACCCGCTAAATAGGTAATCAGTATCTTCGATGAAAAAAAAATTTTCAAACCATTATATTGGTTTGAAAAAAAATAAAGCATTTAAGTGTTTAAATAGATATTCACCAGTTCTTTCACATATGTTTACCATAACTTTACGGCCTCATAGCAAGAAACAATCAGCTTAATAAATAAGGTGTGTGTGTTTTTAATAAAATAGTAGAATTCCCCATATATTATATAAAACAATATCAGCGAAGGATGAGTATAACAACTTATCTCGCTTCTAGTATTTGAAAACTTGCCAGAAAAAATATGAACAATTCCTATCTCAGAAATAATAGCGTGATTGAGGATAAATTATTTTAAATTTAATTCCTTTATTATTTTGAGTAAACATGTTTCAAATGTATTGTAATTAAAATGGCATGAACGATACAGAAATTTTTATTGCATTTTTTTAAATTTGCAAAAACCTTTGATCATATAAAGTTCACAATACAATTCTTGTCAAAACTTTGCAGCAAAATTCATATATCTTCTAAATGAATAAATGTGAAAGTTTTTATTTTCATTTATCACTCCTATATAACCATCAAAACGGCTTACTGTTATTTAAATCGATAATACAACATACTATTTTGAAATACTCTATATATAGTACAGACGAATGGTCCAAAGACAGTTATTTCAATGCCTAATTTAGATAAATATGTTAAAACAGCTCATAATGAATTAATATTTGGTGTTATTCATTTTTAATTTTATTGTCTTATTTTGGCTATATATATGCCATACTTTCGTAGATATTAACAGTAATTAATTAAAGTGATTTAATAAATAAAAAAATAATAAATTACAAAAAACAACTTTCGTAAATTAAACTAACATCGCTCGCCAGAAAGAAAGATACCGACTAAGCATAAGCGAGAAGAGAAAGGAAAGAGTGGCTCACTGGCTAGCTTTCTCGCTTTGCTTCTCTCCCCTCACTTCCTATCACCCGTCAGCGACGACGCATTTTTATTGTTACTAAATTCAATAATTGTTTTGATCCCGTAGACAAACATTTCATATTTGTGTTTTAATGTTCCATTCCGAATGTTAAGGGAGGGGGGGGGGCTGACCTGATTTACAACAAGTTGTCATCGGTTTCTAAATTGTAAGTTAAAAAAAGGGCAACCCCTCTGCACACATAACCCATTGTTCTGGCGAATTGGTTTCTTCTTTCTTTTGATTTTATTACGGTTTTATTTAAAAGATAAAAAAAAGTTTGGTCGATAAATAATTAAAATTTTACAAGTCCAAATATAAATTTATAAGTTATGAAATTGTTTATATGTTTATAGTGAACCTATATTTTCTGCGAACCTAATAGCCTTCTAAGAGGGGTCAACTTTGGGCGTTTCTCTTCTGTAAACGGAAAGAACGTATGCTTTTGTTTTTTAAGAAGGGTATCGTTTCTCCCATAATATCAAAATAAGAGCAAGATTTACTGAAAAATAAATAGATAAGTTTTTGAAGACAAATATCACATATATTGTCTTCAATTATTTGTTTTTGTTCATCTCTCTCACCATTCCGGTTGTTTCCGCATTGCAAACAGCCTTATTAAATACCTATATACTTATGAATAAATTTCTATAAAAATTACCAAAATGTTAATGTTTATCTATTTATACGAATAAATGCGAAGGTTGTAGTATTGTGTTTACTAGAAACTTATGGATGAAATGTCTATTATTTTAAATATTGGTTTCAAATAGCGAACTTTGCAAAGCGATAGCGAGCTGATAAAGCCAGCTAGTGTGTATGTATATATATATATATATATATATATATATATATATATATATTATTATTATTATTATTATTATTATTATTATTAAGTAACACACATGGAAAAAGGGGAAAGCAAAAAAGGTAGATTATATAAGGAGAAAGAGATCAACAAAGGGTCATTATTTGATTCAATATTTCGACCTCAATATGGGCTTCATCAAGAATAAACATGATGAATTAACAGTCAATTTGTATTATTTGGATTATTCGGACTACTGTTCTCATCTTGGCTGTTATTCTCACAACCTTTCGGTCGATGTAACTTCTAACCTTCTTCGGCTGCGTCGTGTTGAACTCGGGAATCTGTACGGAATTTTGAACGGAACCCTTTATTTAATCCACAGGGGTAGCTTGCTTTCGTTTGTTCCGTCAGCCATAACGAGCTAGAATTCTTAAATAATTCGGAATTGTATTCTTAGTGTCGCCCGTATTGAATATTGAACCTTCAACCTCGAGAAAACTGTCACTTAGAACTGATTATTATTTAGAACTTTTATTGGTGCGCCACGGGTCCTTGCGCACCGAATCACTTTAGCGTTCCATTCAAAATTCCGTACAGATTCCAGAGTTCAACAAGACGCACCTGAAGAGGGTCGGAGGTTACATCGACCGAAACGTTGTAAGAATAACATCCAACAATAGTCCGAATAATACAAATTATTAATCACCTTAAAAAATTCCAAAGCACAACAGTCAAGAATTTATACATTGGATGCCATGGTCGGAATAGTAAGTCCAAATATGCGAGGTAGTATGGAAGGAGAAAGTGTATAAGTAGTTGAGAGGCGGTGAGTGTTTAAAACACTCTCTCCTCCCTTATACCTTGCATTTATTATTATTATTATTATTATTATTATTATTATTACAAGTTATTATTACTTAGGTAAAAATGAACTTAAGCGTAATGGTAACTACGTGGTTACTCAATACTCCTCGATGCTCACACCGTTTAATACAGTTTAATTTTATATTCAGCCAATGTGCTATTTAACCCGTGGGTTCGACCCTGACAGGTATTAACGCTCGGATAAGGGTGGATCTGATAGTAATAGCTACTAAGGGGGTGACTCCCTACTCCCTAAAAAGCCCAAATTGGGGTCAATACACCGTATGTAGTTTACGGTCATATCCAAAACCTTTTATGGTGATGTAATCTATTTTTTTATGTTCTAATTGTATTTTTTATTTTTTTTATGTTGTAGAAAACTTGTTAACAATGATATTACGAGGATTGAAACGAACAGTGTCCTGAAAAGACTACCTAATCTACAGATTCTGTAAGTGTCTCTCTCCCCTTTCTCTCTCTCCCTCTCCTTCTCTCCCTCCTAATATTTCGAGGTATAACCTCTTTATCAAAAGTGGCTGGTTAACGTGTGTATAGTGCTAGCACACAACTTACATATATGACTATACACACGTTTCACACGAGTTCACCGGTTTACATTCTATAAAATTGAGGCAAAAATAGTAAGTGATAAAAGAAAATTATAGGTTCCAAGACACCATATACTTAATGTCGTTGTTTCCCCTTTTATTCAATTTTCCAGCTTTCTAAAATATAGAAATATCTTTATATATAATTATTTATAAATATTGATACAAGTCTGATTGAAGACAACGAAATTTTCTCATTAGTTATTATTTTACTTACTGTCTCGACTTGGCGAGTAAGTTTCCGGATCTCCAGTGGTAATTCGTGGAATATAGATCCAAGAGCACTTTTATCGGCCATCTCAAGCGCTTTTCTTCTCCCGCCAAAACTACCGAGAAAATAATTTTTAAAAACACAAAAAACAATAACATAATGAACAGAAAACCAATCAATTCATTAAGACGATCGCGACGATTGAAAGTGCTTGAGATGGCCGATAAAATAACTCTCGGATCCATACTCCACGAATTACCATCGGAGACCCAGAAACTTGCTCGCCAAGTCGAGATAGTAGTTAAAACATTACGAAACGAGAAAATTCCCTTGTCCTCAATCATGCTTGTATCAATAACAACTTGCTGCATATATATATATATATATATATATATATATATATATATATATATATATATATATATATATATATATATATATAATTCCTAAGATGGGGAATATGTTGATCAATAAAGTCGAATTTTGCTTAAAAGTTGTTTTATTAGTTAGGAGTGGGACTTTTTGATGTATTAATTATAAAAACGTTTCTATTTAATAATGTTATTAACTCCGTTAATACGTGCATCCGTCAAAGAATCAGTATTACACATTGAAAGGTGCGTGTGTATGCACTTGTTATTTTTAGAAAATAACTTAATTTATAACCTTATGTATATATTTCTAGAAAAATAACTTAATGTATATATGGAGATGACAAGTTGGATTTAGATCTATTTACGCGTCTCTAAAATTTAAAAGTTCTAAATGTTTGGTCACACTGGTTCGCTGATCTCTCTCTCTCTCTCTCTCTCTCTCTCTCTCTCTCTATCTATATATCTATCTATCTATCTCTCAAGCATAAAACTAAGAATTCTTATAACATTTATTAATATAGACTCTTTTTGAAAATGCAGAAATTATGTATCTGTACTGCAAATGAATTTTATAAATAAGCGGTAACATTGTAAAACATGCCCCCTATAAAAGGGTTACATTTGCGATACAAAAAAGTAACTGAAGTTTAATGTGGAATAATATTATTTTGATTCGTGTTATTGTTTGCGCCTGCGCAAACCTATTTAATGCAATTAAAATGGACAAATAGACTGGAAGTGAAAATCGCTTTCTTAGCAAAAAAGAGGGTATATAGCATATACTATAAACACATGGATATGAAATATAGCATATACTATAAACACATGGATATGAAACAGATTTCTTATGAACAAGGTCAGTTACATCGTCCAGCACTGTTGTTTCTTTATTTTTAACAAGCATGGTTATCAGACGTTGCCCGGGACATGTTAAACAAAATAGAAGGGTTAAGTATGTTTAATATCTTACGCTATCTCACTACCCCCTCCTCTCCCTCTCTCCCCACCTTCTATCTCTTTACCTCTCCCCCCTTATCTCCTCTCCCCTTCTTTACCCTCAACTCTATCTCTATCACCTCTCTCTCAAATATCGATGAAGTATTACTACATAATACAAAAAATACTTGTAAATATCAAATTAGGTTCTTGGTGACGCTCAAAATAATGAATATAAAATATATTGTGCCCGGGGCAATTCAGAAAAAGAATATATTAACGATGTAGAATATTTCTTCGGTAGTTTTTTTATTACTTTTAGCTGGACATACACACACACAATGTTCTTTTATATAATAGACAAGCTGCCTTTACCCGGAATTTCTTGTGATTATATCGCTTTTTTTCTTTAACCACGCCGTTTCAATTTCCGGTTTTATTTTATAGTTGTATCCCTGCTAATTTTGGCAAAGACACGCAAGCAGGTTTTCACTAACTGCAATCGTATAATCCCGGACAACGCTGGGTCGGGTCAGCTAGTTCATAATATTGACTCTTGCGAAATGTTTGCATTTTGATCTGTACTCATAATGCCGTTTGTGCTAAAATTATACATAGTATTAACAACATTCTAATTTTCTTTTCACAGAGATTTTAAAAACAACAAAATATCCACCATTGAAGATGGTGCACTAGATGGCTTGGAAAAATTACAAGAACTGTAAGTATTTCGTGTCAACTTAACCCTTTGCGTTATTTTATATGGAATATTATTTAATGGAATAGTGGATAAACATGGCAACAGACTAGTTAAAATAAGCACACAGACACATCATTAAAGCTGAATAAAGATATTTCGTTCGACCATATTCTATTTGGTGTAAACTTTACACCAAATAAATATGGTCGACGAATCTATCGAAATATCTTGGTTCAGCTTTAATGATGTGTTCTTGTCCTTATTTTTACTATTCTGTTGTTATGCTTATCAACTATTCCATTAAATATTATTGAATTTTGCCTGAAATTTTCATTTCATATTTTAACATTATCTTATATAGAAAGTGAAGACAATTTTCCCGCGTATTTTTATTATTAATAACATTTTACTACAAGCTACATAACAAAAAATCTGTTTCGTCAGTGATTTATGGCAAATATTGGTCCGTATTTTATTTTCAGTACATCTCATCAAATTTAATATTTAATCCTAATCAATATTTAAGTTTTTTGTATTATTTGTATTATTCGGACTACTGTTCTCATCTTGGATGTTATTCTCACAACGTTTCGGCCGATGTAAGCTCTCGTTCTGTCAGCCATGGCGGGGTAGATGATTTAAGTAATTCGTATTAGTATTGCCCACACTGAGGATAGAACCTTCAACTTTGAGAAGACTGCCACTTTGAACTGATTCCTAGCGCTTGTATTCGTTTCGTCACGGGTCCTTGTGCGAATAACATCCAATATGAGTTTCATGGTCCGAATAATCCAAATTATACAAATTCTTAATCCTCATCTACAAAATTCCGAAACATTTTATATAAAGGAAAGCGAAGGAGATCTCACTCTCACAGTGAGAAATCCGAATACTGCCACCCTAATCACCAGGTACCAATTTAACAAGCCGCGCATGCGTGGCCCCCCTCTGTATGTGACTCGATGTGGCGAGTGTAAAATGCAATAAATTTGGGCAATTTGGGGCATTTTTTTTACCCCCCTTTGACCCCCTGGGAGCGCGAACCAGAATTTTTCTGATGTCAAGGATGCTCATTTTATATCCAGAACAATTGCCTCTACATTTTGGCCAAGTTGCAGAACAATTGAATGGATGGATCAAACGTTATGGGAGAAAAGGGTCATTTTTGCCATTTATGGGGGCTTTTGATAGCCCTGGGGGCGCGAACCAGATTTTTTCCAAGGTCAGCGATACTTATTTTCTATTAGGAACAATTGCCTCCACATTTTGGCCAAGTTTCACAGAAATTGAATGAATGGATGGATGAAAAGTTATGGGGTAAAAAATGTCATTTTTTGCCATTTCGGGGCCTTTTGCTCCCTGGGGGGCTAACCAGATTTATTTTCAAAAATCGGAGAATGTCACTTTCTAACCTGACCAAAGTTACAACTTCAATGTGTGTGTGGGGGGGGGGGGTTTATATATATATATATATATATATATATATATATATATATATATATATATTCACAGATTAAAAAGGGAGAAGTCGTCGTTATTTACATGGTGGCTGAGTGGTTAACGACGCGGACTGAGGACCTAGGTGTGTCGGGTTCGAATCCAGTTCGTTCCACTAAAACACTTTCATCAAAACCCTCACCTGACCTTGGAGAGGAGGTAAAATAAAATACTTAAGTTTGAAGAGTCAGTCATAGAATACACTCCACTCGAGGAAATGTGGTAAAAGAGCAATCGCTCATGGATTCTTCATAATTTTTTTATCCTTTTCGCTGTTTTTCCCTATTTAGTTTGGTTGCCTTTTGCAGACCCACATGCGATTCTAAAGCGGAATAGGGAGGAGGGAAAAGAAGAAAGTCATATATATATATATATATATATATATATATATATATATATATATATAGGGTGGGAAAAATAAGGGTCCTATTTTTAAAAATTCATAACTTTTTTATTTATTGATTTTTTTTAAATTTTTTTTTTAGAATAAGTAAAGGACCCCTTCCGAAGCAAGCATGAGCCGTATTAGCCCTAAGGAACGTACCCTCATTTAGAAAACATTATTTTTGCTTAAAAAACTCAAAACAGTGTAAAAAACAATACTTTAGTTTTTGTAAGTTTTAAGAAGTGTTTTTCGGCTAAAATTTGTTTTGTTTATTTCAAAAAATCTCGGAAGGGTCAGTCTACACACACATAAAGTTTGGTGAGTTTAACTTTTATTTTGTGGAAGTTATTCAAATTCAAGTTATTCAAATTTAAAGATAGGACCCTTATTTTGGCCCACCCTGTATATAGTTGGTTAATCGGTTAACACGCCGTACTTAGATCCAGGGTCTTTGAGTTCGAATAATTGTTTTTATTCTGATTTTGTCTAAAAAGGAACTTAGACATTTCAAATTTCTATTTTAATCAGATTGAATAGCTTTACGTTTATTTGTTTTTTAATCTACGTTATTGACAGAAATTGGGCGACGCCGGGTAGCCTTGCTAGTTTTATAAACAATGCAAACCAAATCCCATCGTCATTTGTCTATTTTGCTTTGAAACAAAAACGATACGAAATGTTCTAAACTTGTTAACGATTTTCGCAGACATGTTTTTGTTTTGTGTCTTTTTGTTGTTATTACTGTTTCCTGGCGCTACATAATCAGTTTCTCTACACGCGTCTTGTATTTTAATGCCGTAATTGTTTAAGTGATTTTTAGTTAGATTATAAATAATTATTTTAAAAGGTGGAGCATTTAAACATGGTGCCAGTTTAACATTATGCTGACATTTGAAACGGCTAAGCGAACTATTAAACGAATTAAATGTGCCGGTAATCTATGCAGTCTGGGTCCAGTTGAATGTTTGAATCGATCTTCAAAACAGTTTCAGAAAGAATTAGTCGGATTAAATTCTCGCAGGGCCGAGGATCCCTATTAAAATCCAATTACGATTTTACACAAATATATTATACAAAACGTTATTTACTTTGCAGAAGTAATTTTCTTTTTCGAAGCGTAATCTATTCTTATACAACAAATGTAAGGTTTGTGTTTATATATTTGTATATATTTGTATTACAGGATTCACTTCTAAACTAATCGATCATTATGATTTGGGAACACAGCTGCTAAGCGTAAGGGTCGTAATGTGGGCTATGTTTTGTTTAATTAAGTTTTATGCAAAAGGGGGGTAAAAAGGAGGTGGAAGCTATTCGTAAAATTCAGATACATCCAATTTTTTAGAAATGTTAATAATAGTAAAGTAAGTAAATTCGTTTGAATCAGAATGGTACAACTTTGTTGACCGGTTTGATTCTGTTTTCAGCATTCTTGCAGGAGGGACCACGTAATGGTTGCCAACATCCTGAAGTGAAGGTGGCATTATAGAATCGGCAGGATTCGAACTTGGCACACCCAGGTCGTCAATCCGTGTCGTTATCCACTTAAGCACCGTCACCTACCTTTTACTTTATTTTAACAATAAATATTAGGCATCAATTAATAAATATTCCTTAAATTTCAGTTTCTTTGAGGTATTTTAAAGGGATTTTTAGGGGCCATAGTATGGGCACAAACTCCCATTTGAGCATTCAAATATATCAGATTTGCATTGAATTTGTCATTAGACACCAATTAAGCAAGATTCCTTGGATTTCAATTTCGTAAGACCTCTTAAGCTTCGGTCTTAAATTTTAGACATTTTCTCGAAACAAATCCTGTAATGGATTTTGATCAAAATTGGAATAAAGATTCTAGACGTAAGGTTTAGTATCATTATATGTTGATTTTAATCTGCGTAAAGGGACATACTTGTCATGGGACGAGTATCCTTCTAGTTATATACTATATGTGAGTTAATCAACGTTTGTTTTCTTCAGGCTTTTTTTCCTGTATCTTTTAACAGCACAAAATATATGCTAAAATATGCCTTGAAAAGAAATTGTGTTTTAATTGTTCTAATTAACCCTAATTTTGAATTAACTGAACAAGCCATCCATCTCTCTGTAACCTATACATATATTTCTCATGCGCCCTTCTCACTCCATATGGATTCAACCACTCTAATATTAATGTATCTGCAAGCATTTAGAGAAAAGGTGACTTTCTTTTTCCAGCATGGCTATCTAATTCACATACGTGTTTGTGGTGTGTAAGGACACACGTATGTAAATTAGATGGTAAAATAAGTCTCTTTACTTCTATATAATAATAATAATAATAATAAGGATAAGGGTAAGGATAATAATCATGATATAGATATAAAGAGACTTATTATTTTGAATTATGCCAGAAGAATGTCTTAAAGGATATGCCACAGTTTATGAATTTTCGAATGGAATCAAAGTAAAATAAATAGCGGTTGTGACCCAACGGGTCACGTGTACATATATAGTAGTATAATTGATTAATTTGTACTATTAGCGTACATCAAACTTCAAATTTGCTCAATGTAATTTTTATTAATTCAAATCAAAACTAGTACAATCAACATATGTTTCCGCACAGTGACACGTTTATGCATTCCAATCGAGTAAAATTAGAACGTCTAGAAATAGAGATGTCTGAAGAAGTGATAGTCAGTGGGCGAGAGATCTAACGAATGAGGTGGTTGAGGCAGAATTCCATAGCCTAGTTCTCTTAAGCTTCTGTTATCTCGTGATATGTGAGACGTCGGTTGGAGCATTAGAATTCGTCAGGGCTGAGCTTTTTATTTTCAAACAATACTTCTTCGCATTCTCAAAGATTTAGCAAACGGATTACCCCCCCCCCCCCTCCGTATACCATCAACAAAAGCGCCATCGTTTTCTGTTGATGCTTCTGAAGTTTGCGGAAATAGTTCGGCGCTTCATCTTGATGCAATCGGTGGAATGGTCGTCGCAGATTATCATAAGGAGATCACTTTTCGTCGCACAAGACAATACGATAGGGAAATCAGTTCTTGTTGAGGTTTTTTGTGTGTGTTTTCGCAAAGAAACGTGAATTTCGATTTCTGTGATTTTGATGCGACACCAATCTATCAAGCTTCTTTAATTCCCCGGTTGCTTGATGCGGTTCACAACTTTCGGATGTTTACATACTTAAGGGGTCGTCTCCGTGTTGAACCCCTGGGTAATCATTTACCTGCAAAAATATGTTTTTAGATACTAATAATTTACCACTTACCAAGGCTAAAAGCCATTCGAGTATAAGTGTTAATTATTTTTTCAGTCGGATGATGGAACAGTATTATGAAAGGATGGAGAACTATGTTTGATTAATTCATAAGATGACTCGACTGATATTTGTTGACATTGGACTTGAAAAAAACCATGTTGTGGTCTTTAGAGAAATATTCCCGATGTAACGTGTTCCACGTGTGGGAAGTTCTTGGAAAGAAGGTTCCGTTTGATTTTAGGTACATAGAGGAAGAAAGGAGAGTTCTTTACAGCGTTGGTAGAGAGACAAGTTTTTGCTGAGAAGTTTTTACGGGGGCGGGCAGGTCTTGTAGCTCAGTCGAGCACCTACTATGTAAATAGTGATAGAATAGGGAAAGACTAGAAACGTCTCTTCCTAGATTGTGAAGTCGATTTTGTACTCTCCCAAGGCAAGAAAGATTGCTCTCAGCGGTACCTCCCCAGATGTGGCAGCAGTACTCAATTTTGAGCCGAATTATAAATTCCTTAACTTAATTAAAATCATACCTTGTTTTCTTGACGGTCGCTGTTAGTACGTGTGCCTTGTATATATCTTGCCGGACTGTGGACAATCTCGTAGTTGTAATCAAAAGTCATCCTATATTTCCCAAATTAATTAGTACGACACAAGATCTGTTGAAAAAAGGATGGTTTATTCATATTAGCCTGTTTATTGTCTACCTGAGCTGCAAGTCAGAGGGGGGGGGGGGGTAAAGAGAGAGAGAGAGCGTTAATCACTTATTTTAAGCGCATGGCTTAATTATTTTCACGATTCACCAGATCATCTTAAAACACGTCTTTCTATTCGAAAGTTCATGCAGGACTCATCGAGGGATAGCAATTACCTTTACCGCCTGACATCACCTTTGCCTGGAAAGTGTTCAGTAGATCTGATCGGCACATCTGGAAAATGTTCAGTAGATCTGATCGGCACATCTGGAAAATGTTCAGTAGATCTGATCGGCACATCTGGAGAGTGTTCGGCACATCTGGAAAATGTTCAGTAGATCTGATCGGCACATCTGGAAAATGTTCAGTAGATCTGATCGGCACATCTGGAGAGTGTTCAGTAGATCTGATCGGCACATCTGGAAAATGTTCAGTAGATCTGATCGGCACATCTGGAAAATGTTCAGTAGATCTGATCGGCACAACTGGAGAGTGTTCAGTAGATCAATAACTTTTACACTTTGTTTTTGCTGCTTTTAATTCTTTTTCTTTCTTGCTGTTTTCACAGAATCCTCACTTACAACAAACTGAACAAAATTAGTTCATCGACGTTTCGTGGATTAACCAATCTAATGATCCTGTAAGTATTTGTTTTCTATATAATAATACGCTTAGGCATTTCATATTCGTGCGTACGTTATCACCTTTCATACACATTTTTTTTTAATGAGATCGTCCGATCACCAGTGATGATGATTAATCCGATATCGTTAAAAATAAATTGTTTCTGAATCAAATTGTCGTCGCGTCAATTAAAACAGTACAATTTTAAATAAATACGTTTCAAAAAGTGACATCTGTTTTATCCATTTGAAGAATACTTAGCTGACCATTATTTTTACGGTAAAAGAGTGATTATATTTTTTAAAGAATTAAATTGCTACAATTTTAAATTTAAAAAAAGACATATTCACTTCATTTATAGAATATTTAGATAGCAATTATTTTTTTGGAAAGGAAAGGTCATTTTTTCTCAATAGTATTGAACCTGGGAGATATTTATTAATTTAACAGGAATATCATTATTAACAGTAAATTATACAGATTGATGTAGAAAGCACTGTGGAATTTCCACAGGGTCCCGCTGGTAATTTATTACTATTATAAAGCTGTGCCTACCCGGCGTTACCCGGGAGTAAAAGAACAAAATGACTAACTTGTTTACGAAGAAACAGAAATTCAATTAGGTGATTTTAATTTCCTTATGAAATTATTTTGTGAAATGAGAATTCTTCTAAAGTTCGTTTTAGTACTTTACGTGAATCTATTAATAATTGTTGTTGTATGCATCCGTCTGTCTTGAGAGACAATGGAGTTCTGCACCTCAGATCAGTCCCTTGCTTTGCTGAATTGCAGCGTCTGCTGTGACTGTGCAGGCCTATCTGGGTCGACAGGTTCTATTGAAGTTGCCACAGATGTAGGTGGCGTCTGGTTCTGAGAACTCTGGTGCAGCCAACTGCCATCTGTGTTCTCTCTCTCTCTCTCTCTCTCTCTCTCTCTCTCACTCTCTCACTCATATATATAATTCTCCTAACTCTCTCTCTCTCTCTCTCTCTCTCTCTCTCTCTCTCTCTCTCTCTCATATATATAATTCTCCTAACTCTTCTTTGAGCATGCTTTCGCAGCACTTCTCCAGCGGCTGTGAGCTTCAGCAGCAGACCCGTAGCCTGCTGGGTCGACGCCACCTGCCTATTACGCCTATCTCGTTTGAGAACAAATAATAATGTCTAATTAATGTGCAGGCGAGAAACGCACACACATCTTTATATATATATATATATATATATATATATATATATATATATATATATATATATATATATATATATATATATTAAATTATTAATACCTACAGACGCTAGCGTTTCAAGCTTATTGCTCTTATCAGTGCAGGAAAGTAACCATTTCAGCCTAGAATTTGCAAGCAGTCGCCATATTCACTCGGCCAACGGAAACTGTCACGTAATTAAGGGAAATTAAGATCTATATATACCTAGAAGCGGGCACAGATAGAAGACTAGTCGAGAGTGTTTTACGAACGTATTCGGTACTTTGCATTAGAGCTTTTTGATAGTCTATTTTTAACATCCCCGAGAGTGCTCAACTTTAATTTCTTAAAGGGCTTAGTATAATATATATATATATTATTTTTACTAACTCAAGATAGAAGATAAGTATAATTGCACACAATAACTTCTCTTTTAATCTGTTTCGGTGAGTAAGGGAAAATGTATCCACGCTGAAAAAAAAATCAATACGTAACTGAATAAGAACGTGCGTGGTTCGTGAAGCCGCGCAGCCAGTCAAGCGTGAACGGGTCACGCTGTTATTAGCTCCGTTCGGTGCCGAGTGGTGATCACCATCTCCAAGAACGTGCCGACGGGCGCATCTAGAATTGTTGTTATGTCCCAGTTGGTACATGTCATGGCGTCGACAATCCCTTTCGCTTCGCAACGGGGAGTGATTGACTTAATATACAAACATGTAGTCTTGTTTGTGTTATTAATTTTGTTGACTCTTTTCACCATTATCTATACAGGAAACTCGCATCAAATCGAATTAGTTGTGTGGATAATGAAACGTACAACATGATGCCAAACCTCCGGTTCTTGTAAGTATTGCTTTTGTTTGCTTTTGTTTGCTTTTGTTTTCTTTTGTTTTCTTTTTACATGACAATCTCCCCAGACAAGACATGGAGCCACTTGATGTATGGATGGAACTAAAAAGAACGAAAGATGATGAAGTTGCATAATTAAAAAAAGAGAGAGGGTGGTAGAATCACTTCAAAACAAGGAAGTCTGTTAACTGAGTGCATATGGAGAAGTCTCTCAAGGAGCTACCTCTGAGCTTGGTCTTTTGTACTATCACCCGGGAAAGTGCCAATCAGAAAAGCACTATGAGATTGCCCCCCTACAAAGGATACTTAACTACCTTCATTAGGCAGATCTACTACCAGTGATGAACGCAATCTTTTTCATGGACGTGAATCAACGACTGGAGTCAAGAAGCTTCCTCGGCCATGTCGAATCCCTAACAACATCTCAGGAAGAGATTACACTGCAGCTGTAGACCAGAGGGCTAGAGAGGATAGGAGGATAGGGTATTCGCTATTTGGCCTGGAGATCGAGGTTCAATCCTAGGTTGAGTTATACCAAAGAAAAATAGTACTTGATGCCTCCTTGCTAAACAATGCGGACGCGCTGTGCGGGAAAAACGTAGAAGAATGTTCTTAATATCTTCGAATATTTTTCCATGGTGTGTCACTCGTTATTCACGGTGTTAATTTGGCCCTTTTTTACTTTAAGGTGGCAACTTGTCATATCAAGGGAGATAACTTTTCTTACCTCAAATTTTCCGTATTTTTTTCTACGTTTAGTTTTTATCTCAAGTAAATTTTAGAAATTTTTTTCAACAATTTATTTTAACAAAGATTTCCTTCAACAATTGATTTTTATTTACAAAACAAAAAACATTTTGTTAGGTTTTGAAATGGAAATCAAGAAAAAAATCTCATTAGCTAGTTAAGGAAAACAACTTTCCATTGAAAGAAAGAAAGAAAAACCAAAACTAAAAATGCAATTTCATTGGCTATTTAATTTAATAATTTTTGGAATTTATCAATCAGAAAAGAATGTCAGACTTAGAACGTCCACGTATCACTAAGGAATATATTGTGGACCATATATTCATCTCAGTCGAAATTTAAGATTTCGACTGTACTTTTTTTTTTCGCTTATACTGAAACTAATGAAAAATGAAGTCCATATCGCAGTTTCCTTAAGTTTACTCAGTAATTTTAGCAAGTGTGGACATGCGAAATATCCAGGATGTTGACCAAATGAACAAATGATAGATATGGGTGTTGATGGAGATGCCATAAGCGTACTTAAAATCTAAAAATAAGTTGAGATAATAAAATCAAAATAAACGTAAAAGAAAAACGGAAAATTTGATGTTAGAAAAGTTATCTCCCCTAATATGACAAGTAAAAAAGCACCGTAAATTTAAGGGTGTGCCACTGGATGTTGTTTAGGGCCATACACAAGACATATTCAGACCTGCACCATCACTTCGGGTCCGAGTAAATCTACGAGTAATAGCAAATTAGGGGTGACTGCACACTCCCCAAAGCTCCCCAAATCGGGCCCTCATCACTGGAACAATTGCTGGATCAAAAATAACTGCTGGCTGCTGCCGATCTTCGTCATCCCGTGATCTGGATGACCGTTGGGACGCCAAAGATTATCTGGCAACCAGTTTGCTCCCTTCCTCCTGAATTTCTGCCTTCCTGATCGTGTTACTCGGCGCCAGCCCTGTCCACTCTGCGATGTTTTCCCCCAACCTCCTTCTTTGTATGCCAATACTTCTTCCTTCCTATACAGTTCCTTGAACAATTATCTTGGCGATATTTCATTTAAATTACCTCCCTTAAAAATAAATAAACATAATATTTTAAGAAAGTTTTTTGCAATTCATCCTTTTTTATTAAAACTCTTTAATTAATTACTGTCAATATCGACAAAACTATTGCATATATATAAGAAAATCGGACAAAGAAATTAAAACCGAATAACACCATTAATGTATTATAAAATGTTTTTAAAATAGTTATGCAAATTAAGCATAGAAATAGCAGCTGTGGTTGGGTCTTTGCTCTCTACTGTATGTATAATATTTCAAAAGACTATGTTGTATTATTGGTTTGAATAACAGTAGTCTGTGTTGGATGGTAATGTAGATGTGATAAATGAAAGAAAACTTTCGCATTCATTTCGATCACCATTTTTGTTTCCCTTTTCCTTTCTAGATCGATGTTCGATAACCAAATCCGGTGTATAATGGAAGGAGCATTTAATAAATTACATTATCTATCCACGCTGTGAGTACAAATGTTTTATAACCCATGTTTCTCTCTCCCTCCCCCCCCCCTTTCTCTCTCTCTCTCTCTCTCTCTCTCTCTCTCTCTCTTTCTCTCTGTGAATAATGGAATGTATTTATGAGAATTATGTTTTGGTGGTTACAGGCGTTTGCAAAAGAGGTCCAAAAGCATACCTCTTTTATTGAAGAGCGTCCACTCTCGTTTTTTTTTGTTTTTTTTGTTTTGTTTCTGTCTTTTTTTGTTGTTGTATTTATTTATTTATTTACGGTCGATGACCGTTATGGCTTTTTTCCTTTGGTCTTCTGCCTATTAGATGGTCACTTTGTGAAACCATGGTCCCGTACACTGAATTTATAATTGTATAATATATAAATTGTCCTATAATTGAGCACTTTGGTTCATTTTTCTCACCGATACCAGGTATTCACGTATATATATATATATATATATATATATATATATATATATATATATATATATATATATATATATATATAACGAGCTGCCTTTGCCAGCTCGCTATCGCTTTGCAAAGTTCGCTACTTAAAATACTTAAAACCAAAATTTAAATAAATAAACATTTCATTCATAAACTTCTTGTAAATACAAGACTACAACTTTCAAATTTATTCATATATATATAAACATTAACATTTTGATAATTTTGATACAAATTCATTAATGAAATTAAAAGCAAGAAGAAATTAATTTGGCTGTGCAATGGTGTGTGAATTTGGGGGGGGGGGGCTCTTTTTTAACTTACAATTTAGAAACGGATGGCACCTTGTTGAAAATCAAGTAAGTCCCACCTAACACCCGGAAAGGAAGATTAAAACACAAATGCGAAGCGGGATTAAAACTATCATTGAATTTCAAAATCATGAAAAATAAAATGTGATGTCGTTAATGAGAGAGTGGGAGAGAGAGCAATAAGTCAGTCAGTCTCTCCCTCCGTTTACTCTATGAACTATTCTCGCTTATGTCTAGTCAGTATCTTTCTGGCGAGCGATGTTAGTTTAATTCAAGAAACATTTTACAATGTATCTTTTTTTATTAAATCACTTTAATTAATTATTTTTAATATTGACATAACTATTGCATATATAGAGAGAAAAATAGGACAATAAAACTACAAATGAATAACACCAAACATTAATTCAATATGAATTTTTTTTTAATGGCTATAGAAATTAACCATTCAAATAGATGTATTTGGATTTTCGTCTATACTATGTATACAGCATTTCAAAATATTATGTTGTATTATTGATTTAAATAACAGTAATCCGTGTGTATTGTATACATAATATTTTAAAATACTATATATATAGTACATACTATATTATTATTATTATTATTATTATTATTATTATTATTAAACGTTTTCTCCGCTAGCTGCAGAATGCACACTAACATGGTTAAGTGTCCTCCAAGCTCTACGGTCTTGGGCCAAGGTGTTCGCTTGGTGTATGTTCATGTTCGTCCAGTCACAAACGTTGTATATCCATCTTTTCTTATGTTTACCTTTCGACCCGCTTCCTTGTATTACGCCTTGAACGCATTTTTTGCATAGTCCTACACTGGAACGTTTAACGTGACCAAACAATCTCAAAACTTTGCATTTGATGACAGAGAATATTGATAGAATGCCAGTGAGTTTTCGCAACTCTGCGATACTGATGTGATCAGTAATGAAGCGCATGATGTGGTTTTGGAAAGTATTTTCTGGCGTAATTTTACAGTCTAGTTAACATATTCAAATTCGTATAAGACTACAGGAAGGACATATGCGTGATATACATATATATATATATATATATATATATATATATATATATATATATATATATATATATATATATATATAATGTGTGTGTATTTAGGCAGCATTTTCTTATTTATGCAACCATAGTTAAAAATAACAGAATTCGCCTGTTTAATTATACCTTTTTTATTTTTTCTAATTTTTCTGATGGTAATTTTTGTATTAAAATAATTAAAAAAATATCGTCTACGTCTTTCCTGGAACAATGCGAAACCGTTCTCTGCACGTTTCCCAGCCATCTTTTTCAAAATTCTCTTCTTTCTCCAGTTTCTTTGTTCATTGGCTTTTGTCACCTGAGGATGATTCGACGAAGAATCGAAAACATTCGTGATACCTATGGGACATTTAATTTTTTTATTATTTTAATACAAAATAGACCATCAGAAAAATTGGAAAAATAAAAAAGGTATAATTAAACAGACGAATTTTGCTATTTTTAACAATGTTTGCATATATATATATGTATATATATATATATATATATATATATATATATATATATATATATATATATATATATATATATATATATATATATATATATATATATATATATATACATACTAACTAATTGTCTATGGTCGATGGGATAAGACTCTTGACTACGAATCAGTGGCGATTTGTGATCGGGGTTCGCGCCCGCCGACCGTTGAGAATTAGCTTCCTGCACTGAAGATTGCGTTAGCATGAAACATCGATGTCTCTAGGTATTAAAATAATATTTATTTATAAATATTGTTATATATATATATATTAACGCATATGTCCTGTTGTTGGGTGATGTCTCCTGTTGTTTCTTAGTGTAATGCAAAGCTTTTTCTAAATAAACAAATTGAGCCCGGTGGAAACGGCGGTCGGTGTTTATATAAATAGACATTGTAGATATCATTTACGAGCGTCACTCCCATGGCCTAATGGTAAGATCTGCCGACTGTCAGCTAGATGGTTTATGTTTCGATCCCAGTCTGAAGAGCTGTGATACAGCGAAACAGTCTGTCTGTGGATGACATGACATGACGACGTGAAATAGGTTTTATTCAGCTCATCACGTAGTGTATACTATTTCAGATATGTAACCAACAAGAATAGAAAGATGTTTTCTCATCGGAGACAATATTACAGATCAGATGAATACTGAGATCACGAGTAATAAGCAAAAAGAACGTGAAAAGATGTAATGAAAGAACGAAGAAATCAATATTTTCTTTTCCTTTTTTCTTTTTCTTTTTCTTTTTTCCTTTCTTCCTTTTTCTTTCCTTTATTTCATTTATTTTCTTTTCCCCCCAGTAAAATTGTTTTCAGAATGTTTTAAAATGAGATGTGTAACTATGGGATGCCATAAAATTACCTGGCAATAATATAAAGATCTAAAACCCAAACAAATTGAACAGAAGTACCACTTACGACTAACAATAAAGATTCGTTTAAACAACATGTTCCTTTTTTTATTTTCTAGAAACATCATGTCTAACCCGTTTAACTGCAATTGCCACTTATCTTGGCTGCCTGAGTGGCTGAAACGAAAGACAATAGTATCTGGACGGCCCGTCTGCTTCACCCCTCATAAATTCAAGGATATGCCCATACTAAGTCTCACTGCCAAAGATCTCGTCTGTGAAGGTAAGCCCGGTTGAAACATATCGAATGCTCTTTATTGCGTCCGCCGTGCAGTAGCTAAGTTGACCACCTAAAAAACGAGAAATCGTCATCACAACTGTTCCACAAAGTTTCATTTTGTTATGGTAATTTACTCATGCACGTATGAACTTTCCCAGCTATAAATAACAGCAGAAGTTAATATATCAGCAGACATTCCTGACAGTCGGACCGAACAGTCTCGCTGATAACCCTCTAATTTGTATGTCTTCTTGTATATTACTGTTCTTTGTTAATATATCTGCTTATTCAATTCCTGTCGTGTTTTTATTTCTGGCCCCTTTCCTTTGAATTCAATAGAGATCTTCTCTCTCCGACTAACACTGTGTTCCAGTGTTTAGGCATCGAAATCGGAATGTAATATTTAGATTAAAGGCATAGAAAGAAGGGTGACTTCACATCAGCTATCTTGAGAAAGTCTTTGAACAATAAGACGAAATGTCGATGAACATATAAAAATTGTCGGTTTCCCTTTTTTCATTTTTCATTACGTTAGATTGTTAATTCCATAACGATTCATAATATATATATATATATATATATATATATATATATATATATATTAGATTTCTTGAATGTGAGATGATATATATAATTATTTCCACAATCAGACAACGCCGCAGCCCACAACCCATGAAAAGAAACAAACCGGAAGTCGTAGACTCGAGTTTCGCCCTCCTTTGGGCTCATCAGTAGAACACATCCGAACTCAGGATTCGAAACCCGAGTCACTTGCATGGTAAGCTCAGTGGCAGAGTACTCGCTTACCATGCAAGTGACTCGGGTTTCGAATCCTGAGTTCGGATGTGTTCTACTGATGAGCCCAAAGGAGGGCGAAACTCGAGTCTAGGACTTCCGGTTTGTTTCTTTTCATGGGTTGTGGGCTGCGGCGTTGTCTGATTGTGGAAATAATTATATATATATATATATATATATATATATACAATACTATGATAAATATTTTTTTCATTTCTTATCCACATATACATGTTTCATCCTTTTTCCGGGAATCATCAGTGTGGAGGATCATTGCTCTGCTGGTAACACGATTCGAACCTACGATCTAAGTTAACATTTTATCTTCTGTCTGAACCCCTAGAACCACGCGGCCAACCTAAAAACACGGTGACAGGAAGAGAATTAAGGTCTATTTATGTCTTTATAAGCGGAAATACCTAGAAGGCTGTCATAAACAGTGTTCAACGACGCGGACGGACGGAACTTCGCATTACGTATTTAATTTGGTAGCCTAATTATTATTCTCTTAAAGGGCTCGTCCTAGCATTAAGGGGCTATAAATAATATTATGATAAATACTTTTTAATTTCTTATCCCATACACATGTGTTTTATCCTTTTCCGGGAATCGTCAGTATGGAGGATGATTATATATATATAATCAACGTTTGACATTTTTCTAAGAACAATGCCTGATCAGCCTGGTTGTAGAGGAACTCAATTTATCCTTGTTTAAATGTTGTATTTACTTTCTGTCCTTTCTTGTTTTGTAGATACCAACAATAATGAGATCGGCTGTAATGTGGGTACCACGCCTTGTTGCCCTAGCGGAATTATGGGTAGGACAATTTTCCATTGTTTCAAGTGAGAATAGAAATTTCACGACTGTATGTTTTGCTTGAGAAAAAAAGAGTTTTAATTTGTTGTGTTTAATGCTCTTTTGGGAGCTGTGGGGAATGTGGAGTTGCCCCTTAGTTGCCATTGCTCCCAGGTCCACTCTGGCTCGGAGTGGTAGTACCTGTAAGGTCAAATAGAACCTACTGGCGCTATCAAATCAGGCTCTCTGAAGTTATTGACTTCCTGGTTCAAAATGCACCAAACATTGATGTTTTATTGGTTTGTTTCCTCTGCAAAACTCAATCATATTCTGCAAAATCCAAAACGAAAAACAACAATTTCTCTCCCTCCCATCTTCTTCCCTCTTCCCCCCTTTTACTCAACCAAACACCATGAAAAAATACTTAACCATATAAACAACTTGAAGCATAAAAACCTTCACCAAAATGACCAGATTCGGCATTAAATAACCCGAAAAGGGTTGATATACCGTAAAACAAAACTACCAAACCAAAAAACATGATTAAACATTTGAAGATATAAACAACTTGAAGCATAAAAACCTTCACCAAAATGACCAGATTCGGCATTAAATAACCCGAAAAGGGTTGATATGTCGTAAAACAAAACAATCAAACCAAAAACTGTGATTAAACATTTGAAGATATAAATAACTTGAAGCATAAATGACAACAATTCAAAATACGAAAGCTCTTAACTAATGACTATAAATGACCCACTGACTTAAGATTCAAATGAAGGATATTTCATTCTACATTCATGGCATGAAATGACCCTTAGGGTTGATAAGCAATATCTTACCTTACCTTCAAAATCCCATTAAAAAATAATTATGTAAAAAGGACGGAATAGTTAAAAAAAATTAAAAAAATTTAAGGAATAAAGGACTGCGAAACAACAATGAAAATAAAAATAACTCCGGGACAATGTCGGTTATGCACAGCTAGTCTCTATTTAGAAAGTTTGTGCCATTTATCGCACTGGCAGTGAGATTAAAACGCCACCTTGGGTTTACTTTCGGCAGCCTCGTAACTCTCGCTTCCCTTATTTTGTCCTTCAGTTCTCACATTCTATGAGCGATGTCTCGTTTATCGTTAGTTAGTTTTTTACCTTTATGTAGTATTTTTTTTTAGCTCCTTACATGCCTTGTATGGAGCGATTTTCATAAAAAAAAGTCATATTCAACATAGAATAACAATAGCTTTCTAATATACTGATCATGTGTACGCGATCGACAACCTACGGTTAATTAATTTGAATATTGCTTAGCAAAGGGACATCTCATTAATTTACTATTTGTTCTAATTCGGTGATAGGTTTCATTTTATTATAACACTTAGTTCTATTTTTTTATATTGTTGATGGAAACTTAGCATTTTACGTGAGAGGAGTTTTCTCAGTCGTTTCGGTCAATTTACTTCTGGGGGTCCTGTTTTACATTGTGAATTACCCCATCTCCTAAACACACACACACACGCACGAACGAGCGCACACCGGTCAAGTTAGCAAATATCCCTCCTCACCCACATTAATTTAATTACGAAATTAAATTCTATCCTAATGCATTTCAGTCCACTCGTAAACAAATAAGTCTTTTTATTCTTTAAGATCTCTGTAAAACTGGCCTTCACCCGTGCCAAGTGGAGACAAACATCCATCATTGCGGACCCCGCCATAGATCGGGATTAGCACATAGGGAAAAAAGTTTATTTTGTTAGATTATGAATTAAAACAAAGCGCCCCCACCCCACCCCACCCCAAACAAACACATATACACACCGCGGCCAAGGAAACAAGTCAGTGAGTACCACCACCACCAAAACAAATAATAACTTTTCTTTTAAATTTTAATATCGTAGATAAAGGCTTAACATTTTGTAGTGAAAAGAGTCTTTCTGGTCCTTTCTGGTCAATTTACTTCCGAGGGTTGTGATTCTTTGTTGTTGGGTTTTTATTTTCGGGCACACCCTTCCCCTAAACACACATACACCGGCCAAGAAAACAAGCCAATGAGTCCCCCCTCCACCACTACATTGATTTCATTACGAAATTAAATTCCACCATAATGCATTTCGGTTCATTCGTAAACAAATAAGCCACTTTATTCTTTTGTTAAATTAT
The DNA here is from genome assembly GCA_963556195.1 of Sepiola atlantica. Lineage (NCBI taxonomy): Eukaryota > Metazoa > Mollusca > Cephalopoda > Sepiida > Sepiolidae > Sepiola > Sepiola atlantica. The sequence goes on along the minus strand of OY744525.1, from coordinate 91,289,212 downwards.
AAATTAAGAAGGAAGCCTCCCCACTAAAAAAAGACACAAACACACACACACACACACACACACACACACACATACACATACACACCAAGGATACAAGTATGTGAATAAAACAAAAACAAACAAAAAAAATCATTTTTATTTTCATCTTGTAAATAAAAGCTTAGTATTTTGACGTGAAAAGAGTATTTCCGATTCTTTCCGGTCAATTAACTTCCGATGTTTGCAATTCTTGGTTTTCTCATTTTTCCGGGTAACGCCGGGGCACGGGTTCCGCTAGATGATAAATAAAATTATTAACTTTGAATTTCATAAAATTTTGGATTTTTTTCGAAATGGTTTAATACGCTCTTCTAATAATTGTTGTAACTCTCGTTGGTCGATTTTCAGATAAAATGGAGAACAGCTGCGACCCTCGAGCCTACTGCCCTCCCAACTGTACCTGTTCAGGGACGATTGTGCGCTGCATTAAGCAAAACCTGAAGTTTTTCCCCAAGGACATCCCAATGGATACAACAGATCTGTGAGTATTCCATGCTTATTATGTATATCCGATGCTTGTGATTTCTTAAATAACATTTTAGCTCGGCCATTTTGAAACTTTGTAGTTTTCTTTCTATTTACAAGTATCAGCCATTGATTTTGTTCACCCCAAACAAGACATATTACAGCCGAAGCGTAAGAGGGTAGGAGTCAGATTTATAGGAGTGCACCCTGGGTGGGAAGATGTCAAGGCAAGAAAAGGGCTCTGTGCGGCATTTCCCCAGATGTGGCAACAGCATTCCATCATTGGACGTATCTGACTCTTATATAGGTAGACAATTGCATGAGTCAAGTACTTTCTGGAGCGGTAGAATGATCAGACCATTTTTTCCAATTGTCTTAGCAATTGACTGCATGTAAACCTCAGGAGAGTAGAAATTGGATCATGGGTTTACTTTCGGCAGTCTCGTAACTCTCGCTTCCCTTATTTTGTCCTTTAGTTCTCACATTCTAAGAGCGATGTTTCTGACAAAGGAGGAAGAATTCCTGTTTTGGGGCCGGAATCTATCCATCTAACACTTATCGTTGGCTAGTTTTTTTAACTTGAAGTTCCTTACATCAAGTAGCTTCATGCCTTGTCTGGGGCGATCTCTATAAAAAATAAAAAATTAATAAAATAAAACTACCGTTGTAGGTCTGGGGTGAGTTATTCCTAGGAGCTTATAAAAATAAGGGGTTTTCTTCAAGGAGAAAACCGTTCTGTTGAACTGGGACAAAGCAGGATTCAGGAGTTGGCACTAGAAAGGAAGATTGGTTTTAAAAATGTTAAAAGTACTAAGCCATTGTACCCCCATTGCCTTATTGATCCACATCAGAAGAGAACGAATCGGCGAGAACCTGATCATCGATGCTCTTCGGTGAGTGATGTTCAATAATTTGAAATAAGAGTGATTGCTGTAAAAAATTTTGTTGTTGTTCACCCCAAACAAAGCATATTGCCACTGAAGCGTAAAAAGGGCTACTGTGATAGGAGTCAGATTTATAGTATAGCAACCTGAGTGGGGAGTTGGGCAACATGATGTTTGTTCACATTACATTTAAATTTTTGCATGTTGGTACAGCCAGGAGAAACAGGGAGCAGTAAGAGAATACCAAAGGCAAGGGGTACAGGAAAAGAAGTTATCAGAGTAGAAAATCTTCCGCTGTCTACGGACCTCTACAGTGAAGGAATGGGATTTTGCTGCTAGTCTGGTGGGTCGGGGGTAATTTCACGTAAGGGGTCGGGGGAGAAGCACAGTAAGTTCATCGGAGCATATTATGTGTAAGTATTTGTAAAAAAGCACATGAATGCAACACTGCGACGATGCGACAGTGACTGGAGCTTGACAGACAGGGCGATACATAATAGGTGTGAAATTCTTGTTTACACCCTGTCCAAGAGAGAAAGGATCAGATGCGACAACAACACTCCATGCATCGGCGGATGGTGGTTTTATAGAGATATAAGATACTGGCAGATGTAAGTTTTCTAGACCGGTAAACGAAGCCTTCCTTTTTTGCAGCGGACTGGCAACGTCTTCTGTGTACTTATTCTAACTCCTGTTGCTTAAGTATGTCAATCCGATTGACTCTCAGGAAGAACCTATAACAATCGGTGGTTGGGAAGTTTTCTTGCATTTGTTTTGTAAGATTAGCTTCTCGTGAGTTCGACAGAACCTGAGCAATTTTTGAGTTGGTGACCTTGCTTCCGTCGAGCTGATTTATTGTTATGTGCAGTCCTCGGAGGTACACCCTCCCAGGTTTTACCTTCTCTCTTTGGGAACAGTAGTTTCTTACTAATAGTCTGAGATGACCGAGTAATCTTAGCTATAATTTTTAAGCTAAATCCAGCACCGTTACGATACTAGTAGGATCTGCCATGAACGGGAACATTTGTAGTACAATTAATTAAATGTATATTAAAAATAGTACGAGAAGCAATGTTGATATAATCACTACAGATGATGGATGTGACAGAACTCGGCACCTTATATAACCCAGGACTCGCCACCTTATATAACTCAGGACTCGGCACTATATATACCCCACGATTCGGCACCATATATAACCCAAGTTTCAGCACCATATATAACCTAGGACTCGGCACCATATATAACCCCGGACACGGCACTCTATATAAGCCATGACTCGGCACCATATATAACCCAGAACTCTGAACCATATATAACCCAGGACTCGGCACCCTATATCACGCAGGACTCGGCACCCTATATCACGCAGGACTCGGCACCATATATACCCCACGACTCGACACCATATATAAACCGGGGCTCGGCACCATAGTTCAGCGTTGTTAGTAAAATTGCTTTGTATATCTTAATGCAGGGTGGGGATCAATCTGATCTGACACATTTGTAGGATTTAATAAAAGCAAATTATAATTAAAAACTATTTTATTTTCCAAATATACATGTAATCCCACTTTTTTATGTCACTTGAATAATGAAAAATATTTCTGTTTTTCAGATGTACATATGACGTCATTTTGTTTTATTTCGTTTTAAAAATCACATCAGTCAAATGTTAATCCATTATTGTTCACCCACTGTCAAAGACGTTTACGAAAGTTGTTTGATGAATGGCATCTTTTAATTGTTCACTAGATCGAAAGAGATGACTTTGACTTCAGTCTAATTTATATGGGTAACCTGAAACCAAATAAAACAAAATGACATCATAAGTACATTTTGAAAATAGAAATAATTGTTTCATTATTCAAACGACCTAAAACAAAAATGGCATTATGTTTACATTTTGGAAATAAGAAAATACTTTTTTCATTATTCTAATTTGCTTTTATTAACCCCTTAAAATGTGTCACATCATTTTGCCGCACTCTATATTTTGTGAGAATTTGATTCTTTCCCCCTCCCCAGACACGCTTCTATAACATCTCAAGCTTTGAATAGTCTGATGTTGCTGTTATGTTACTTCAAACGTCTCTCCTTCCGTCTGATGACTTCGACCCTCTTCGAGCTTATACCCATCTTGTTTGCGGATCTGCCATCGTTGAGCGGCTGTGTATTCCAGCGAAATTAACACTGCACTTTTCATCTAAATCTTCATATGATCTCTATAGCGTATTTTTAAAGGGCAGTCAGTGACGTTGGCGGAGGCGTACGCTCTTCTGGGTGCCATTTTAGTTATTATCTGCCCCACCCTATATTGTAATAAGCATAAAACCTGCATAATTTTAAACACAACCTTTTTCGCGAATTTTACACCCGAGCAACATTGGGTAGAGATGGTAGTTGTTAACTAAAACTCTTTCATTTATTCGTTAATATTAATCGTTAAACCGCTTAAACGATGATGGCCATTGAATTACGTATAAAATTAGAATATTTGCGGTATCCAATCATACGATGCGCGTTACTAAAACAAAAGGCGCCAAACACTTTATTTAAGCGTTAGAATGTCGACCGGTCACGAGTTATAAACTTACGGGGTTTACTTCCTTCCCACCGCAAAAAGATGTGACACAAGGTTGGAAAGTGGGGAGAGTCAAGCCAACGTCCCTAAAGAAGGAGCACTCTGACCTTTTTAAAAATGCTAGGGCAGCCCCGTCGGGGCGCCTCAGGCAGTAAGCAATAAACTTACTCCACCCCAAAGAGGGGAGGCAAGGCCTGGGAGGGTGGACCTCTTAGGACTACCCAGGACGAATACCTCAGCCCGACAGATAACCAGCCACCAAAATGCCCCAGTTCCTGTTGGACTAATTGTCGAGATCGGAATCTCGACTGGTATGTCCGCGAACGTGACCTGACGCCAAATGAATATTTGATATTCTATTGTATACGGTTTTATAGTGATGCACGTGTTAAAGTTTCTACTCCAACACGCGGCTGTCACATTGGCTATGTTGTGTACCCGTGGATAACACGAGGTTGGTATAAAAAGAGAAAATAAACAATGAATAAAAAAGGTAATAGTAAAGACACGGATGTATTTACATATATTGATTTCTCAAAGAGAAGGTTTATTAAAGATAAACGTAAGAGACATAAAACATGATACATAAAAACGGGTGAAAATTACTAACGTAAGAGCCCAGTTAAAAGTCCCTCCACATAATGGAAATAAACATGAATTGCCAAGGTAAACATTATAAAGAATGTAATGGGCGATATACGGTAAATACGACTTTGTATTGTCTGGAAACTATTATTGAAAAAGGGCCATGCTGAGACGACTAAATAACCATGAGTGAATATCTATCTCTGAACGATAGTTACGACTCGTAAACAGGACATCTAACCGTAAACGATCCAGAGTCGTGAAATTAATATCAAAACGTAGAGCCAGCTTCAAGCCCAAAACAGAAAGAAGTCAGGCCACGATTTCGAATATCATACTACGGATTTACGTAGCTTTTTGTTTGTATTTCAGAATTGAAGAGTTCATTCTCATATAAGCAAGTAATGATTCAAAGATAACTTTGATGTGGTCCAAGAGAAAGAACTTTTTATAGCGACGTACGTGTATGAGCTCCTATTGCAACACGCGGTCGCCTTATTGACTATGGTGTGTACCCGTGGATAACACGAGGTTGGAATAAAAATTGAAAGTAGACAACGACGAAGAAAGGGTAATAATAAAGAGACAGTTACATTTATTTTTAACAGAGAAGACAGACGTAAGAGGGGCATAATAATATATGAGGGGTGAAAATACAGATTTAATTACTAACGCAAGAGTCTGCGTTAAAAATCTATATACATAAGCTAAGTAAGCATGAATTGCCACGGTAAATACATTATAGAGAATGTAATTGGCTATGTAAAGTAAACACGACTTATGTATTTACCCCGCATTTTTTCATGTAAATCTTTATAGCATTTTTTTTTTAGGTAACTCATTGACATTGGCGGAGATGTGAGCTCTTCTGAGTACGACTTTAGTGATTTGCTTTCTTTTGTGTTTGTTTTTATTTATCTTTTATTCTGTTTATTTATGTTAGATTTTAATTTTGTTTTGTTTTTTTTCTGAAATATATACGTATATAATGCGTCCATTTTCTTTTGTTTAGGTATTTAGATTTCAACAATATATCTATCATTCCAAAAGACATTAGTCGACTCACGAAACTGACGCAATTGTAAGTATCCATCTGTTTTCCATATTTCCGTCTGAATGTTTTGGAAGATTTACGTTAATATAATATAAATACATGCGTACGTAAACAGACATATAACACATCACTCAATAAGTCCCGGCCCTGACATATAGATGGCGCCACTAATAAAACAATATCCATAAGACTTTTATAAAGTACTAACCTTAAAATTACACATGTCAAAATTTGAACCCAATCAGATTATTAGTTTACAAATTACAGTTAATCAAGTCACGCTACTGGTGCAACTTTTCAAAACAATAGAAAAAATGTTTGTTTTGTAGGGTTTTTTTACACAGACAATGGTGGCTAAGGTTTTCAGTCCGTGTCGCTAAGTTCGAATCCAGTTCGTTCCACAGGAATATTTTCATCAAACCTACACCTCACCTTGTGTCTAACCTCCTAGAAAGGGTAAATAAAACAGTTTGGGACCAAAAATATTTTTACACGTTTCTAGAAGAGTTAAAGTTAAAGCAGTTAAAAAAATGTGTTTTCCTGTTCGATATCTTTTCTAGAAGTCCAAATGAAGAAATTGCTATTCATATTCTTCTGTTAATGTCAGGAACCACTGAGGCAAGAAACAGAAAATCTTCGGGGTTTTGTTTTTCGAAGCTCATTCATTTTGGTATCCTCACAATAAAGATTTCGGAAATATTGATTTTACTCTGAAAAAAAAATGAATGACTTTTTAATTAATTAAGATTTATATTTGTTGTAGTGGAGCTGATACGAATGATGAATTGCCTCTTTGTCCCCGGTGATAACGGTTGCCAACACCGATCGAAGCATCGCCGACTTGTGTCTTGTGTTTGTGGTTGAAAGTGTGACGGTGGCTATTTAAAATATCCGGGATGGCGAGGTGATCCGTGTCTTGCTATGCAAATGATCCGTTTTGTATAAGTAGCTGTAGACAGACATTCGTGCAGCGAAGTGAGTCGCGGCCGATTATGTAAAGGATTTGTTTTGGACTCGATAAAAGCAGGCACACTGCGCCTATACGGCAGTTACCGTTTAATTCGTCGATTTCCGTTGCGATAACAAGGTGTAAACTTATATGATACTTTTCGTAACTATGTCGCTTTTAATCGGTTTAAGTCAGACAAAAAATATCCGTCTTTGCCACGTTTCGATTCTGGTAAAAGTAGTTTTCACTTGCAGGCTTACCGTCTGTAGCATGCACCTATGCATCCCACCAAACATGCGATTATTAATGATAAATGTTCGCACTTACATCATTCAAAGAGTCCACAGTGTCCGGTATCCATTTGCGAGAGCTGTAAGACGCACGACGGGTAGGAATTATATGCTGAGACCTGATTTGCATATTAGGAGACCCTCTTGCTAAAACGGCACAGTACGACGATGCAAGTGCTGAATGACAAAGCAAAAACATTGTTATTTGGGAGTGGAATTGTTAGAAGTTGGTGAACTGGAATTGTTAGAAATTGGTGAACTGGAATTGTTAGAAGGTTGACAAACAAGAAGCAAAAAAAAAACGTAAGGAGATAGCTAACAAACAAGTGCAACATTTGCATGAAGGGATCATTCACCTGGTGAACACTAAGTTGGTGAAGCGATTTTATTTCTATGGTAATCGAAAGAAATCGTCGTAACTAAGCCTATCATTATTTAAATCCTCGTATCGAGAAAAACAATCAATCTGTTACGGAATAATTGCATTTTGATTAGCAAACTAAAAGCCGTATAATCACGTAATTTGCATCGGTGGCTTTCGAAGCGTTTGCGATAAATCCCCTCCCCCGTCGTAAGCGCACGGAATCATCGTTTCTATGGCTTGACGAAACACAGTATTATACAAGCTGTTTTCTAAACTACTTGTTCGTAACTATGCCACTTCTAATCGCTTTAAGTCGTCCGACAAAAAATATCCTTCTTTCCCACGTTTTCACTCTGGTGAAAATTAAACTTTCGGCACGCAATCAAAACAGCTTATTTCAAACTGTTTTACATTTATTAGATTTATATTAAACCGTATCGATGTGAACCCGAGTGTCTGTGTGCATTCACTGCGCACGTCGTGATCGTCCGCTCGTTGTGCTTGTCCGAATTTGGTGCGCGATTCCGAAACTGGTCGCAGTCTCAATCATGTGGTCTGTCACTGCTGTAACAAAAGGATTCTCCATCCAAACGAAACCACAACTCCAGTTGATTTAGCAAGTAACGATGTTTTATCTTGAGAGCCGTTACAATTATAATTGTGTTCTTCTACTCAACGATAGGACTGCGAATCAAAACAATCATTTAAATTTAATCATTTGATTCAATGTAAACACGCGCAAGGCTTGCAATGGAAAAATGTTTAGCTAAGAGAAAACCGAACACAAACAGTCCATTAGTTTAAGACCCAAAGGCCTCTCTCTCTCTCTCTCTCTCTCTCTCTCTCTCTCTCTCTCTCTCTCTCTCTCTCTCTCTCTCTCTGTCCAAGCAGAATCCAACTGCCTTCCTCTGCTAGTCCTGCTGGAATGTATATATAGATAGATATGGGTGTCATTTGTAATAAACAATACAGTTAGCTACTTGAAAATTATTGACTGTTTATCTACGGACATAAAAAAGTCTTACTGCCCAGGGTGTCTCGTATCTGGAAGGGGCATTACTTGTTCCAGAACTCAAGTGGCTCACAAATACAACATGGAAACTCGTATCCAAGATGGCATTACTGAAGCGCTAGCCGATTTCTTGGGTGGTCTCTCTTCTCTTAGCTAAACATTTCCTCATTACCGGCCTGCTGTCCGTAACATGCATGTATAAATCTCACCAAACATGCAACATTGAACATGCTTACAAATTTAAAATATTCGGTTTTCATAAAATACAATGTTTTCCTTTGACTATCATCCGAGGATAGCTGTGTAACGTATTGACCCCTTAATTCTTTGCGGAAGGCCACATACGAAAGACTGTAAACTTCCTCAAATGGTTATGCGTAACGTTGCTTCTTCTGATTATGTGTCACGAAACCACTATCTTCTTTCAGGCTTCCCGACCTCAAATGCACCAAACATTGATGTTATTGTTTTTTTCCTTTCCGTTTGCAAAAATTATGTTCCGCAAAGCCAAAATTAAAAAAAAAAAAACAATAATCCTCTACGAAACAACCAAACCAAACATTCTTAGTGGTATTAGGCGACGGCTGGCATCAACCATTTTGACGTCAGCAGAAAAACGAGACTAAATGAATAGATCAACCTCTTTCTTTTAAAGAACCCCTCTCTTGTCTCTCTTCACTTTTCGCTCCCTCTCACCCTCCCTTATGTACATTCTTGGGTCTCTGTTCACGTGACCCCCTCCTCAAGAAAAAAAAATCGGTTTGGAGCATAACATTCGAAGATACCACATGAAAATATTTCAACTCTTGGTGGCGAAACGCTGTCATTTTCAGGACAACCCGCTCATTAAAATGGTGCATTTCTAGCTGTTCTTTTCAATCATGCAACCAAAGTGCGACATCGACATTCGACCAGTATCGATTGGCGAGAGCGACCTGACTTACCTGGTTGTTCTCTAAACTCAGTGACGTCTACATTTCGAGCACCGAAGAAATAGCCAAGCAATCACGCGACTCTGTGACACCGGTAGTTGATCCAATTCATTTACCTGTACGGCCTAATAAAACCGACTATTTAGTTCCGGTGTTTGTCCTCTTCTTTGTCATTGCCGATAATAGTGCCTATTGAAGGATAAGTAGTTCTCGTATCCGTGTTCGAATCGGGGTAGGGCCATGACCAGATCAACGTATACTGGATACAATACAATTTACTATTTTTAGAACGTAATTAACTTTTAAAAATTAAATATTTTACTATTAAACGTTGAATTCGAACCTGCAACCAAAGAGTTATATGATTCGTTCTTTTTTTAAATTGAATCAAATTGGCACCGGTGGTAACTGTATTCGAACGCTTTCGACCAAGAACCACAATTGGCAGCGGACATACATTTGAGTCACTAACGTTTAGGCTGGCGAATAGAAAATACTATTCTTAGATTGCTAAACCGGTTATATAATTCAAATTATGCCCGAGGCCAACTGCATTCGAACCCTTGTCACAGCTTCGTATGCCACCAACAAGCCCCCGAGTTGGAGAACATAGATTTGAGCTAAGAAACCGCCACTTTACGAGTATAATAAACTTAAAACATTTGTCCACAAAATAAAAATTTCAGTTTTAAGTTTATGACATCCGAAAACGAATAGAACGATAGTGGCGCCACTTCCAATGGTGGTGACATTCAAATGAACACTAACGAGATAAAAGATATAATTTTTGGTTTGAATGTCGAAATAAAATGTTATACGTTAATTGTACATGTTAGTCTTTCTGTTCATGGTGTCACCTCGATTCCAACATGGTTACACGATCTGCTGAGGCACCACTTTATTTACTTCCTTACCACGACAGAAAGGTGTGGCACAAGGTCGAAAGGTGGGAAAAAAGCCAGCGCCCCAGCGGGAGAGCCAGGCTGGCCTCTAAAAATAACTCGGGCAATTGGCAAAAAAAACTTCCCAAAGAGGGAGGACTACCCAAGACATAATACCTCAATCTGACAGATAAAGGCCACCGAAATGGCCAGTCTCTGTCGGACTGATTGTCGAAAACGTATTCTCGACTAGTATTTAGACGATACAATCATCAGCCGACTACTGTGATAGGGGACAAGTTTATATCATCATCCGACTTTTGTAGATTGAATCACGAACCACCACTCACGTTCTATTTCTTTCCAGGATAATCAAGGGAGGCGCGAGAGCGCTCTACCCCTTAATAGACTTCAAGAATGGCCTATGCTGAAAATCTCATTTCTTTGATCAATCATAACTCAAAAACCAATAAACCAAATTAGCTAAAACTTTGCACAAAAATTTCATTTGATACGTTCTATAAGTGTGTAGAATTTCAGCATCATTAGTCAAGGCAACCCAGAGATCCAGAAAGTTCAAAAATCATGTTATCTGTGTGTACGTACGTACGTACGTACGTACGTATATGCCACCCTGTATCTCATCAACTATTTGCTGATTTTTGGCAGAGATAGAGGTTCTAGGGTCTAGTTGATGGCATTTTAATTTCAGTTTACCATATACCTTAGTTTTCCAGAAAATTCCAAAAAACCTTATGAGAAGGCATTGTATTGGGGCATAGCCTTTACAAAAGTAATGACATTCCATGAAAAAAGCCAGTATACTGAAATCATATGTCCTTAATAGGGTTAAGACGAAAATTCATATACACTAAATATACAAAAGCAAGGAAATTCCCAAATGTTTACACTTTTATTGTCATTAAGGGTATAACTACATATGAACCAAACCATTTCATTATCACATCACTACAGTATAAACCTCTATGCATGAGTGGATGAAGTGTGTGAGGTGCGCTGAAGAAAAATTCCAACCAGTAAAATATATAGCCCTGTTGTGCTCGCATACCTGATTTCAGTATACTGGCATTTTTCATGGAATAAACTTAAAATAATTCTCCATAAGATAAAAATTTTAATTTTAAGCTAATTAGCTTAAAATTAAAATCAACGCATATGACGTTAGTGGCGCTTCGTGGCTCAGAGGTAATATTATTTGAATCTGCTGCCTAAGTAAATTGTCTATCCGTGTTCGAATCGAGGTAGTGCCGTCTTTCCGATGACTAAAAAGGAGCTCTTACTATTTTTAGATTTTTATTAACTTAAAATATTTTATTGCAAAAATTCAATTTACACACTTATAGAGATCACGTTCTTGAACGTCACCAACAAGCATTGGTTGACGCCGGCGGCGGACATACCCCTGAACCACCAGGCAACACTAACGTTCTATTTGTCCACAAGCTAATAATTCCAATTTTAAGTTTATTATATTCCGAAAAGAAAACAGAACGGTAGTGATGGATTCGTGGCTCAGAGGTGAGGTCTTCGGCTCTGGTGCCTAAGCAGAGAGTCCGTGTTCGAATTCAGGTGGAGCCGTGGAAAAATGTTTAGATTCTAATCTGCCATCTAAAAGCTGTATATTTTATTTAGCAAACATTTATCTGTCTGGATTATCATACCTAGAAACGAACTCAATGATAGTCGCGTTTGGTGGCTCAGTGGTAAGATGTTCCGCAAATTCTGATCTTTCTTGACCATATAGATACATTATCCGTGTTCGAATCCACGTAGCGTACTGACGAAGTGATTTATTTTATAAATTGTAATTAATTTAAATTACGTAGTTATAAAATGTTACATTTTAAAACTAGTCGACGGATTTAACTGTATTTGAACCCTTATCACGATTCCGCTCGCCCACCACAAGCACTGCATACGATCTCTTGTAATACCTACCACGGGCACCGAACATACCTCTGCGTCACTTGCGTTCTATTCGTTTCCGAATAAACTTATAATAATTGTCCACAAATAAACAATAGATTTAAGTTTAACATACCTGGAAACAAGCACAATGATAGTGGCGTTTGGTGGCTCAGTGGTAAGATGTTCCGCAAATTCTGATCTTTCATGACCATATAGATGCAGTATCCGTGTTCGAATCCACGTAGCGTACTGACGAAGTGATTTATTTTTTAAATTGTAATTAATTTAAATTACGTAGTTATAAAATGTTACATTTTAAAACTAGTCGACGGATTTAACTGTATTTGAACCCTTATCACGATTCCGCTCGCCCACCACAAGCACTGCATACGATCTCTTGTAATACCTACCACGGGCACCGAACATACCACTAGGCGTCACTTGCGTTCTATTCGTTTCCGAGTATGATAAACTTATAATAATTGTCCACAAATAAACAATAGATTTAAGTTTAACATACCTGGAAACAAGCACAATGATAGTGGCGTTTGGTGGCTCAGTGGTAAGATGTTCCACAAATTCTGATCTTTCCAGACCATATAGATGCAGTATCCGTGTTCGAATCCATGTAGCGTACTGACGAAGTGATTTATTTTTTTAATTGTAATTAATTTAAAATACTTAGTTATAAAATGTTACATTATAAATCTAGTCGACATTACTTTGTCGACGGATTTAACTGTATTTGAACCCTTATCACGATTCCGCACGCCCACCACAAGCACTGCATACGATCTCTTGTAATACCTACCACGGGCACCGAACATACCTCTGCACCACTAGGCGTCACTTGCGTTCTATTCGTTTCCGAGTATGATAAACTTATAATAATTGTCCACAAATAAACAATAGATTTAAGTTTTACATACCTGGAAACAAGCACAATGATAGTGGCGTTTGGTGGCTCAGTGGTAAGATGTTCCACAAATTCTGATCTTTCCAGACCATATAGATGCAGTATCCGTGTTCGAATCCATGTAGCGTACTGACGAAGTGATTTATTTTTTTAATTGTAATTAATTTAAAATACTTAGTTATAAAATGTTACATTATAAATCTAGTCGACATTACTTTGTCGACGGATTTAACTGTATTTGAACCCTTATCACGATTCCGCACGCCCACCACAAGCACTGCTTACGATCTCTTGTAATACCTACCGCAGGCACCGAACATACCTCTGCACCACTAGGCGTCACTTGCGTTCTATTCGTTTCCGAGTATGATAAACTTATAATAATTGTCCACAAATAAACAATAGATTTAAGTTTAACATACCTGGAAACAAGCACAATGATAGTCGCGTTTGGTGGCTCAGTGGTAAGATGTTCCGCAAATTCTGATCTTTCCTGACCATATAGATGCAGTATCCGTGTTCGAATCCACGTAGCGTACTGACGAAGTGATTTATTTTTTAAATTGTAATTAATTTAAATTACGTAGTTATAAAATGTTACATTTTAAAACTAGTCGACGGATTTAACTGTATTTGAACCCTTATCACGATTCCGCTCGCCCACCACAAGCACTGCATACGATCTCTTGTAATACCTACCACGGGCACCGAACATACCTCTGCACCACTAGGCGTCACTTGCCTTCTATTCGTTTCCGAGTATGATAAACTTATAATAATTGTCCACAAATAAACAATAGATTTAAGTTTAACATACCTGGAAACAAGCACAATGATAGTGGCGTTTGGTGGCTCAGTGGTAAGATGTTCCGCAAATTCTGATCTTTCCAGACCATATAGATGCAGTATCCGTGTTCGAATCCATGTAGCGTACTGACGAAGTGATTTATTTTTTTAATTGTAATTAATTTAAAATACTTAGTTATAAAATGTTACATTATAAATCTAGTCGACATTACTTTGTCGACGGATTTAACTGTATTTGAACCCTTATCACGATTCCGCACGCCCACCACAAGCACTGCTTACGATCTCTTGTAATACCTACCGCAGGCACCGAACATACCTATGCACCACGAGGCGTCACTTGCGTTCTATTCGTTTCCGAGTATGATAAACTTATAATAATTGTCCACAAATAAACAATAGATTTAAGTTTAACATACCTGGAAACAAGCACAATGATAGTGGCGTTTGGTGGCTCAGTGGTAAGATGTTCCGCAAATTCTGATCTTTCCTGACCATATAGATGCAGTATCCGTGTTCGAATCCACGTAGCGTACTGACGAAGTGATTTATTTTTTAAATTGTAATTAATTTAAATTACGTAGTTATAAAATGTTACATTTTAAAACTAGTCGACGGATTTAACTGTATTTGAACCCTTATCACGATTCCGCTCGCCCACCACAAGCACTGCATACGATCTCTTGTAATACCTACCGCAGGCACCGAACATACCTCTGCACCACTAGGCGTCACTTGCGTTCTATTCGTTTTCGAGTAAGATAAACTTATAATAATTGTCCACAAAATAAACAATAGATTTAAGTTTAACATACCTGGAAACAAGCACAATGATAGTGGCGTTTGGTGGCTCAGTGGTAAGATGTTCCACAAATTCTGATCTTTCCAGACCATATAGATGCAGTATCCGTGTTCGAATCCATGTAGCGTACTGACGAAGTGATTTATTTTTTTAATTGTAATTAATTTAAAATACTTAGTTATAAAATGTTACATTATAAATCTAGTCGACATTACTTTGTCGACGGATTTAACTGTATTTGAACCCTTATCACGATTCCGCACGCCCACCACAAGCACTGCTTACGATCTCTTGTAATACCTACCGCAGGCACCGAACATACCTATGCACCACGAGGCGTCACTAGCGTTCTATTCGTTTCCGAGTATGATAAACTTATAATAATTGTCCACAAATAAACAATAGATTTAAGTTTTACATACCTGGAAACAAGCACAATGATAGTGGCGTTTGGTGGCTCAGTGGTAAGATGTTCCACAAATTCTGATCTTTCCAGACCATATAGATGCAGTATCCGTGTTCGAATCCATGTAGCGTACTGACGAAGTGATTTATTTTTTTAATTGTAATTAATTTAAAATACTTAGTTATAAAATGTTACATTATAAATCTAGTCGACATTACTTTGTCGACGGATTTAACTGTATTTGAACCCTTATCACGATTCCGCACGCCCACCACAAGCACTGCTTACGATCTCTTGTAATACCTACCGCAGGCACCGAACATACCTCTGCACCACTAGGCGTCACTTGCGTTCTATTCGTTTCCGAGTATGATAAACTTATAATAATAGTGGCGTTTGGTGGCTCAGTGGTAACATGTTCCGCAAATTCTGATCTTTCCTGACCATATAGATGCAGTATCCGTGTTCGAATCCACGTAGCGTACTGACGAAGTGATTTATTTTTTAAATTGTAATTAATTTAAATTACGTAGTTATAAAATGTTACATTTTAAAACTAGTCGACGGATTTAACTGTATTTGAACCCTTATCACGATTCCGCTCGCCCACCACAAGCACTGCATACGATCTCTTGTAATACCTACCGCAGGCACCGAACATACCTCTGCACCACTAGGCGTCACTTGCGTTCTATTCGTTTTCGAGTAAGATAAACTTATAATAATTGTCCACAAAATAAACAATAGATTTAAGTTTAACATACCTGGAAACAAGCACAATGATAGTGGCGTTTGGTGGCTCAGTGGTAAGATGTTCCGCAAATTCTGATCTTTCCTGACCATATAGATGCAGTATCCGTGTTCGAATCCACGTAGCGTACTGACGAAGTGATTTATTTTTTAAATTGTAATTAATTTAAATTACTTAGTTATAAAATTTTACATTTTAAAACTAGTCGACGGATTTAACTGTATTTGAACCCTTATCACGATTCCGCTCGCCCACCACAAGCACTGCATACGATCTCTTGTAATACCTACCACAGGCACCGAACATACCTCTGCACCACTAGGCGTCACTTGCGTTCTATTCGTTTTCGAGTAAGATAAACTTATAATAATTGTCCACAAAATAAACAATAGATTTAAGTTTAACATACCTGGAAACAAGCACAATGATAGTGGCGTTTGGTGGCTCAGTGGTAAGATGTTCCACAAATTCTGATCTTTCCAGACCATATAGATGCAGTATCCGTGTTCGAATCCATGTAGCGTACTGACGAAGTGATTTATTTTTTTAATTGTAATTAATTTAAAATACTTAGTTATAAAATGTTACATTATAAATCTAGTCGACATTACTTTGTCGACGGATTTAACTGTATTTGAACCCTTATCACGATTCCGCACGCCCACCACAAGCACTGCTTACGATCTCTTGTAATACCTACCGCAGGCACCGAACATACCTATGCACCACGAGGCGTCACTAGCGTTCTATTCGTTTCCGAGTATGATAAACTTATAATAATTGTCCACAAATAAACAATAGATTTAAGTTTTACATACCTGGAAACAAGCACAATGATAGTGGCGTTTGGTGGCTCAGTGGTAAGATGTTCCACAAATTCTGATCTTTCCAGACCATATAGATGCAGTATCCGTGTTCGAGCGTACTGACGAAGTGATTTATTTTTTTAATTGTAATTAATTTAAAATACTTAGTTATAAAATGTTACATTATAAATCTAGTCGACATTACTTTGTCGACGGATTTAACTGTATTTGAACCCTTATCACGATTCCGCACGCCCACCACAAGCACTGCTTACGATCTCTTGTAATACCTACCGCAGGCACCGAACATACCTCTGCACCACTAGGCGTCACTTGCGTTCTATTCGTTTCCGAGTATGATAAACTTATAATAATAGTGGCGTTTGGTGGCTCAGTGGTAAGATGTTCCGCAAATTCTGATCTTTCCTGACCATATAGATGCAGTATCCGTGTTCGAATCCACGTAGCGTACTGACGAAGTGATTTATTTTTTAAATTGTAATTAATTTAAATTACGTAGTTATAAAATGTTACATTTAAAACTAGTCGACGGATTTAACTGTATTTGAACCCTTATCACGATTCCGCTCGCCCACCACAAGCACTGCATACGATCTCTTGTAATACCTACCGCAGGCACCGAACATACCTCTGCACCACTAGGCGTCACTTGCGTTCTATTCGTTTTCGAGTAAGATAAACTTATAATAATTGTCCACAAAATAAACAATAGATTTAAGTTTAACATACCTGGAAACAAGCACAATGATAGTGGCGTTTGGTGGCTCAGTGGTAAGATGTTCCGCAAATTCTGATCTTTCCTGACCATATAGATGCAGTATCCGTGTTCGAATCCACGTAGCGTACTGACGAAGTGATTTATTTTTTAAATTGTAATTAATTTAAATTACTTAGTTATAAAATTTTACATTTTAAAACTAGTCGACGGATTTAACTGTATTTGAACCCTTATCACGATTCCGCTCGCCCACCACAAGCACTGCATACGATCTCTTGTAATACCTACCACAGGCACCGAACATACCTCTGCACCACTAGGCGTCACTTGCGAATACCGTAACCCCCCAATTTGGCCTGAAAGGAGGAGGTAATTCCTATCATGATAACAGAACGGCCACAGGGAGGGGGAGGGGGGAATATTAGCGTCTATTAATAATTAAGAAAGAAAGTGTGAGAGGGGAAAAAGACAGAAAGGAAAACTGCCACTCTCTGACGTCATGATGACCTGATATAACCGGACACAATTTAGGTCAAGACCGGGTACATCCGGCAAGGGATTATGGTGGGGATGTGATTGAGCAACCCTTGTTTCACTACACACTCTTAACGTATGATTCCTATGTTGTTATTGATGCATCCGGACAGAAGTTATTGGATGATCTGATAGAACCGGACACAATTTAGGGCAAGACCGGGTACATCCGGCAAGGGATTATGGGATGTTTACAGTGACTCAGCATTTTTATCGGATTAGTACATAAATACATTAGATTATTTCGAATTTACTAAAGTTTCTCAAAATAGGCAACAGTTATTTGTGGAAATGAAAAGTTATCATTTAAATGAATAGTCATTAAAATAATGGGAAGAATCCGTGCGAAGCAAGAATTAGGGAATGTTATCGGTTATTCTGTAACCGTGTTTTTTTTCTTAACCTAATCCGTTGGATTTTTTTTTTCGTAAAGTATTACGGTGGGTCAAAATCTGTAGAAGTAAATTTATTTGTTTTGTTTTAGTAAGGAAAACGTAAGTTTTTTATTTTATTTTTTAGAGATGAAATGTTATGTATTTGTTATGTAAGGTAATGTGAAAAACGTAAAGAATAAATGTAATCGGTTTGTTTATGTTTTAAAAATGTATCTATTCGGTTTGTTTATGTTTTGTTTATTTTCTCAAAGTATTTAACGGTTAGGGAACTTTTCCCAAAGAAGCAATTGTTATTGTATTTTAGTTAGTAATAATTTATAAAAATAATATTTGTTTGTTTTTTATTGTACGAATTAAAAGTTTCTCCAAATAGTCAACAGTTATTTTTGGAAATGAAAAGTTATCATTTAAATGAATAGACATTAAAAGAATGGGAAGAATCGGTGCGAAGCAAGAATTAGGGAATGTGATTCGGTTATTCTGTAACCGTTTTTTTTTTTGTTAACGGATTCCAAAAATAATATTTGTTTGTTTTTTATTGTACGAATTAAAAGTTTCTCCAAATAGTCAACAGTTATTTTTAGGAAATGAAAAGTTATCATTTAAATGAATAGACATTAAAAGAATGGGAAGAATCCGTGCGAAGCAAGAATTAGGGAATGTTATTCGGTTATTCTGTAACCGTTTTTTTTTTCTTAACGGATTCCGTTGGTTCAAATTCTGTAGAAGTGTTTGTTTTTAAGTAAGGAAAACGTAATGTTGTTTATGTTAGATGTATAATGTAAATATCAGAACAGGAACGGCGTATTACCTGAATTAGTCGTAGATCGGTAAGGTAAATCGGCATAACTGTTTAAGCGTATTGAATGAGACAGGTGTTTCGTGAACTGTATACGCTGTTCGGGGCTGAGAGTATGAGATTGCGTAAGCGTATTTAACGGAAGTGACGTAGGCACATGTATTGAAGGGAGCGTCTGTTATATTTTCTGTGCAACGTATGTTACTGTGTTGTAATGTGAAGACGAACGTAACATAAATAATAAGGGTGTAAAATGTGTAAAGTATCCTTTGTGTAGTTCTGACCGGTGTCGACTGGTAGCGTGGGAGGAGTAAAATGTTAGAGGGAAATGTTCTTGCTACTACCTGTATGGTGTCTGTTTTGGGGAGAGTGACTGATGGAGGAACGAAAGTAGTAATTTGCCCGAGGTGGATGTAAGAGTGTAGAGTTTGCTAAGAACACGCTCGAGCGAATAAGCTTGATGTTGTAATGATTGTAGTAACCTATTGAGTTCGAGTTTATTTTCCTATTCGACGCGAAGGTACAGGGGAAAAAACGTCTTTACTTTATATATAAGATATAAGATTATTACCTGACACTTTTGCTAGGCATCCCATAGACTGGTATTGTCTTGTCCTTCGGGGCTTGATTTACGCCGGTCTATGGGTCTGTCCTGTGCAGTTCTAGGAGGTCCACCCTCCCAGGCTTCGCTTACTGCCTGGGGCGCCTGTACAGGGGAATGCCGACGGGGCTGCCCAGGCAATTTTTAATGGCCAGAGTGCTCACCTCTCGGGCGCTGGCTTTTCAACCCCCACTTTCCGACCCGACCTTGGGTCACATCTTACTTGTGGGAGTAGGATAAAATTGGCCTTGTGCCTAACTCCTGTAGAGGAGTAAATAAACTACATATAAGATTATTTATTTTTTAAGATTTCAAAAGGAATGTTACGGCATTAAAGTAAAAATCACATTCTTTCATGAATTTTAAAGATTCACACACACGTTGCATGTCGTCTTCAGTCTTGAAAAAACATCATTCGGGTGGGTAGGATGTTGAGATATGCGGGGGCGGTTGTAAATGTGGAAATGCTATGAAAGACAGTAAAGAATTGGCGTTAAGAGTCGGTGAAGAAGAGAGAATAAAAAGAATGGAAAATAAACGTGGCTGAAGAATTTTAACATATTTTACACGGGTGTCTATCGGTGGTCGTTGGTTACAGAACAGAGTGAGGAACGAAAAATAAAGATAGACGCTAACAATATACTCGGTTGTTTTGTTTTACGGCATATGAACGCTTTTCAGTCATTTTGGTAAAAGTCTTTTATGCCTCTGGTTCTTAGTGGTTACTCATTACGTACATTTCTTTCAAGCGGTTACTTTCAAGTAATAAGCTGTGTGTGCATACTAGAAGTATACATAAATAAATTTGTATCAAAATTACCAAAACGTTCATATTTATCTACTGAAATTATTCTGACAAAGAACGGTTAAATTGACGCTGGTTGAAGTTGGTAAGATGCTGAAACAAAACATATAGGAGAATGTAGATATGTATTAAACAAGTACAGGAAATGTCTTGCAAAACTAATTGTATTTTGCGGCTTGAAACAAGTCCAAAGATGAAACTATCACCGTTTAACGTCCGTTTAGACGGCTCTCTTGAATGCGTCAGCTACAAATGAAGTGTAAGTCTTTGGATGTAGATAGGTTGGCGATCACATTCAAAAAAAGGGAGCGTTGTTTCTCGACGTCTTATCCCGTCAACACAGCTTACAAAAAGAAGACGGGCAAAGGATGTTTGTATCCAGCCTGCTAAAATTAGGTGTCTGTTGATTGGTCAAGAATTACCTTGACCAATCAAATTGGAATATTTGAGAAATCAAGGGAGCTAACTCATCGTCATGATGAACAAAGGAATAATTATTTAAGAGAAAGGGGGGCTATAACTCTTTTTTATACTATTTATATGAATAAATGCGAAAGTTTTTGTGGTGCAATTTTAGTTATAGGCCGATGCAGTTAATTATTTTCATGTAAAAGCATTATTTTGAACTTGCTCAGTCATATTTTATCTCTCATGCCACGAAAAAGAATTTAAAAATATCAAGCAGAACTTTAATTAGAACGATTTTTCCATTTCGATGTACAACCTGTATTTGTGCCCGAGTCGACATTTTGGGCTGTGAGCGGTCGGTAGAATAGACAAGGGCATTAACTCCGTTTTTATTGTTAGAATTATAAAAAGAAAGAAACACATAAGCAATAGTAATAAAATATATATTTATTAAATAAAAAAATAGAAAATTAAATAATTATTTTTACTTTGTTCACCAGGATACTTTCCACGATATAATTCAAATTTAATGCGTTCACGTCCATTCTAAGAGAAATTCTTCAAAAGTACTAATTAGGTCACACGTGCCTACCTAGGGGACCCAATTTCGCGACACTTATCTGCCCTTAGTTAGCTAACCGGCCACTCCGAAAATGGCAGACTCGACATTTCATATCGCCCTTATGGAAATGGAAAAATCGTTCTAATTAAAGTTCTGCTTGATATTTTAAAATTCTTTTTCGTGGCGTGAGAGATAAAATATGACTGAGTAAGTACAAAATAATGCTTTTACATGAAAATAATTAACTGCATCGGCCTATAACTAAAATTGCATTGTTTTTGTTTCGTGTTTACAACAAACTCATGTTTATTAGTTAAAATTTTGGTTTTAAGTATTTCAAGTAAGAGACTTTGCAAAGTGATGGCAAGCTTGCACACCCATCTCGTAGACACTAAAGGAAGAATAGCAATCCGTTGTCTGTGGGCGACATGTTGAAACCTGTTCGGCGAAATAATCAAACGGAGATTTCAAGTAGAAATAGTTTCAGTCCCATAAGTTGCTTTTTGGAATTTGCATCACCTTTTTTTCTTTTCCTTTTCTTTTTATAAGATATAAGAGAAAAATTAATTCCCCGAACAGAACAGTTTTATGTATTTTACGAAGATTAAAATCAAGATATAATGATACTAAACCTTATGTCTAGAATCCTTATTCAAATTTTTATAAAAATCCATTAGATGATTTTGATTCTAGAAAATGTCTACAATTTTAACATTTATATAAAATTCTAGTTGTATTTACCGGGTGGAGGGCTTAAAGAAAAATAATTCAGAATATAGTCACTATTTATTAGAACGTTACAAAAATAGAAGAATACCCGTCCCAGGATGGTTAAAATAAATTCCCAAACAGACCAGTTTTGCACCACTTTTATGTCCCCTTACAAACATTAAAATCATATCTATTAGGTCGTTACAAAAATAATGGCCGATTTCATAAAGCTACATTTATTCATGAAAGATGTTTCACCTTTCTAATACTTTGTAAATTACGTGAAACTGTTGCAGTGTTGACAGTAAGTGTCTGAGACATTTCTTTGACGTGGATTTTGCTCAACAAGTGCTTGCAATTGTTCATTGTTAAGATTACATGGTCGTCCTCTACCTTCTTCATCTTCAAGGCTATCATCTCCACTACGGAATTTCTGGAACTACCTTCGTACTGTCCGATCGCTTGCGGATCCATCGCCCATGCTCTATTGATATTGGTAGTTTTGGAGACATTTCGTGAACATTCTGCAACAGTTAAAGTCATTCAACATAAGAAGGCGAGGGTCATGTTTTGGCATGTTCATTAATTGAGGATCTTCTATGCTTCTGAAAAGAAAAGTTACAAATTATTAGTGAGAACACATTAATTATTATATATGTTAAAATTTACCAGAAATAAACTAAGAATTTTGTGTTAAAATCACTTTTTAAAACCAAGCGCTTCAGGTGGCCATTATTTTTGTAACGACCTAATACTTGCCTCCCCACAAGGACAGAGTTAGACACAAGGTCGGTTTTTAATGTGGGGAAAATCCAGCGCTCTAAAAAGGGGCATTCTGGATTGGGGAAAAAATTAAAATTGTATCAGAACATATACTACACATTGATCCTAGCCAAAAGTTATAAATTTCCGTTATTTTATTTGGTTGTGAAGACATTGTTAGAAATCCAATAGCTAGCAAGTTTTTGAAGCAACCCTGTGCTCAACCGTGACCTTTGTTACATTACTTACGAAGGTCACGACCCAACTCTATCAAAGGCTTTCGATATGTCAAGAGCTGTTGCTAGAAACAGAGCGCTCATGAAGAGATTAGTTGATATTACGTTTAGCACATCAGCAGTTGACCTTGCAGGACAAAATCCATATTGAAGAAATTTAAATTTAGCGAATATTTCTTAATTGGTGTCTATGAATCAAATTCAATGCAAATCTGATATATTTGAAGTTACCCATATTTAATATTATGCCCCCTAAAAACCTTTAAAATACCACAAAGAAGTTGAAAGTTGGGAAAAATTTATTAATAGATTTCTAATACCTATTGTTAAAATTTCAAAAGATTTGGAGGTATCTGAATTTTAACGAAGGGCTTCCACCCACTTTTTACCCCCTTTAGATGAAACTAAATTTAACTAAATACTTACGACTTTTTACGCCAAGCAGCTATGTTCCAAAATTCATAATGACCGGTTAATTAGTTTAGGACTGAATCCTTTACATACAAAGATATGAACATATACACATACCTAACTTTATAGATGGAGATAATATTAGTATATTTCCATACATATAAAAATATATAGATTATTATACTATACTACTATGATACATATTGTTCCCATGGGTGAGGCAGAGAAAGAGAGAGGGAGAGAGAGACAGAGAGAGAGAGACATAGCCTAAACAACTAGCGCTCCATTTTCTTGCCCCCTTACGGCTAACTCTTGTAAGCCCCTTTTTTGTAGACAACTAGCTGTACCTAACCAGTGTTTCCCGGGAAACAGTAAAGTCATTTTAGTTTTTAATTTCTATTCGTTTTCAAATTGTTAAACTTAAGGTAGACAACTCCTATTATATTCTTCAGTTTAAAATAAATTATCCCCCATTTCTCATTTTTATTTTTAGGTGATTATTAAAAAAATGTTTCATGCTAGAAGTCGTCTAGGCCAGACTAAGTAACTTTTTAATCACATTGTAGTGAAGTATGTTATTATATTGCCAATAACACGGTACAACAATAACAAGTAAGTATTGGCTAGTCAGTTACAAAGTTTGATTGGTTAGCTTAAATGATATTTGGGTCCGACTTTGAAAATTCGACAAGATAACTTTATATGGTAGATTTAAGCCTACACATATTTCAATTCATAAAAACTCCAGACTTTGTCACATCGTCACAGTTTTGACTCCCTGTACTTATTTTACAAGTACTTACACGGAATGTGCTCCGATGAACTCACTACACATAAATACCGCCGACATACCCGACTAGCAGCAAAATCACACCCCTTCACTGTAGAGGTCCCGAGATGCCGGAAGATTTTCTACTCTAATAGCCGATTACCTTGGACCACTTGCATTTGGAGTTCCCTCCCTGTTCTCTGGTTCCCTTGCCCTACCAATATACAGAAATTTAAAATGTAACCTGAACACACATCTTTCTGCCCAATTCCCCACCTAGGTTTCCCCCTATAAATCTGGCACCTATCACAGTAGCCCCTTACACTTCAGTGGCAATATGCCTTGTTTGGGGGTGAACAAAAGTAAAAAATAAATAAATAAAACTCTTTATTATCTAATTTCTTGCACGTCTCAATTTTGATGTTTTATTTCTATTTTGCAGGGATCTTAGCAACAACCAATTGGTAACACTTCCGGATTATGCATTCGCCAACCTTTCTCATCTTTCCACTTTGTAAGTAAACGAAAGCAATTTTGTATATTTCCGATGACAAAACTTACTTGTACTTAAATAGTATTACTACTCATGGTGATATTTCCTTTTGTTTATGATGGACTACTCCGATAGTTTCATTCTTTCCTTTCTTCAGATAATAAAGAGAGAAAGAGAGAGAGATTGAAGCGAGAGTAATAGACGACGTATGAAATAAGAGCGGGGGGGGGATCAAACAACATACATTGAGAGATTGTGTGAATGATTTTGTATCTCACTTATTTTAAAGGGTTTTTTAAGAGCGGGTGCGAGTTTAGGTGGGCACACCCTTTAAATGGTAAAGTTTGCAAAAGAAATAATTTACCCATGTTACACATCGGGTTGCCAAGAATATATATTCAAAAATTATTATTGATTAGTCCATTAAAAAAAAGTTAAAAATAAATTTTTAAAAAAAATTTATATATAAATACTAACATTTACAAAAATATATAATGTGCCCAAATCTTGGCCTTTTGGCTAAGATCAAAGTGTAGTATCTGTTCCGATGGATACTGCACCCCATAAACTTGTATTGTCTTGGCCTTCAGGGCTTGATTTACGCCGGTCTATGGGTCTGTCCTGTGCAGTTCTAGGAGGTCCACCCTCCCAGGCTTCACCTCCCCTCTTTGGGGAGGAGTAAGTTTATTGCTTACTGCCTGAGGCGCCCCTACCGGCGAATGCCGACGGGGCTGCCCAGGCAATTTTTAATGGCCAGAGTACTCACCTCTCGGGCGCTGGCTTTGCAAACCCCACTTTCCCGACCCGACCTTGGGTCACATCTTACTTGTGGGAGTAAGATAAAAAACTGGCCTTGTGCCTAACTCCTGGAGAGGAGTAAATCAATACTCACCATATTTTTTAGAATATATATATTCCAAAATTCATAATGATCCGTTCATTAGTTTAGAAGATTACCCTGTACAAATGTGTATATATATATATATATATATATATTAGTTTGGTATGTGTATTTATATATATATATATATATATATATATATATATATATATATATATGACAGGTGTATTGCTAGAAATTGAATTATACGACCATGCTGCAAAAAAAAAAAAAAAAAAATTATTATTTACTCACTAGGTGTTTTCACACAAGTCATTATATATGATTGTTCACTGACAATAACCAATAGTGTTTCCCTGGAGTCCGAGTGACAATAGCTCTCCTCAGATTTTCAGCACTCTCCCTCTCTTTTTATAACCTTTGCAATTTTTTTGCATTATCGCAACAGCCGTTTACCATCGATTTCTTGCTAGAAACAACCGTTAATCTTCTCTGGAAGTTGAGTAACAATAAGGTTTTAGTACTTTCTGCCCCTTTCCAGTGGAGGTCTGGTTGGTGCTCTCCCTCTGGCTCGGTCTTTCCATCCTCCTCGACTTTTCACGACAATTTTGGGTGGTATCAGCAAAGTTGGTACCACCGCAAGTGTATATTTTTTTTCACCTATTACCATTTATCTGTGGCTGATAAGCGTTTGTTGGTTATGTGGGTTGGTTTCCGCATTCAAGGACTTTCTTTATTATTATTACTATTATTATTATTACTTTGACTATTTTTCTCTCTTTTTCAGAATACTAAGTTACAATCCATTGCAGTGCTTATCTGAAACGAGCTTCTCAGGTCTGACGCAACTGCGGATCCTGTAAGATTTTTTCGTTTTTCACTTCACCCTATTTTATTTGTGTACTGCGTATTTGTCTGATTATCATGTATAGGCTTTAAAACTACTTGATTGAATAGCACCAAAGTTGGCATTAAGCATTTCTGAGAGGAGTAAAAATGTTAATATGAAGACTACAGCTACAACTAATACCCCTATGCAACCCACTAAGCATGCATAATAAATAATAAGAAGAAGAATAGGTTTGTTGTCTACAAGTGTCTATTGTCTTTAAGACAATAAACAATTGTAGACAAAAAACCTATTATTAATTATTATTATTATTATTATGTTTAGTGAGCTGCATAGATGCACGCTGCAGACAAAAGACCGGTGATGGGAAAAATATCTGTTTCAGGGTTAAACCACCCAAGACATTGGCTTCTTGGATACAAGGTAGTCAGTTTTTATGTCCTTAGATAAACAGCTGATAAATCTCGTTGTCTTGTGGTGTGGTCCCAGTGATATCTGTATGTATTCTAGCAAAACGGGTGGTGGGTCAGTTAGTTTTCTGTGGGTCTCAGAGACAAATGGGCCTTTGGGCCTTAAGCTGTTAAACTGTTTGTGTTCGGTTGGAAAATATATTTGTCCTAATTTGCAAGTTTATCATTCAATAGAGAAATTAAGTATCATTGTGACCTCTCAAAATAAAACATTATTACTTGTTTTAAACTGATTTTTTGTGAAAAGAAAATCCCTTTGTTACAACAGTGATTGACACTAGAAATGTACATAATGAATATTTATGAAGCAAAACAGCACATTCTCCTGAACCAACATGGAAATATCTGTTCCCTAAATGGGACTTGTCTCAAAAATGTCGATGAGTTTACCTATCTTGGTAGTAAAGGTGCAAAGCAAAATTGCACAGAGATTGAACTAAATATGTGAATCAGCGAGGTCAGGGCTGGACTGAACAAGATGAAAGCAATCTGGAAGTCACATCTTCCTACCAAGCAATTGAAGCAATTGTTACATCATTTCTTGCATATGGAAGTAGCACTTAGAAATTCACCAAAAGATGGAAGAAAATTGACGGTGTGTACACCGGAATGTTAAGAGCTCTTTTTTAACATCTGGAGGCAGCAACTCTACGGACACCTTCCTCAGATCTCATCCCAGATCAGAGAGAGAAGAAACGGATTTTCTGGTCACCGCTGGAGGGCTAAAGATAAAATCGTCAGTGATGTTTTTTTTTTTGTGAATGCGAAAACAAGGATGTGGTTAAGTGGGGAGACCACACAGAACCTACATCAAGCAACTAGCAGAGGACTCACAATGCACCTCTGAAGACCTACCAGGTGTGATGGAGGATAGAGCGAGATGGCGTGAAAAAGTCAGGAAGATCCGTGACACCACCATGACTAGATGATGATGATAATGACCAGACGCTAACGACTTTTACCAAAGTGACTGGAGTCGGCATTTAAAAATCTGAAAAACTGTTTCCTTTATAGTTAAGCCTACACATAAACTCACACAGATAGCTGGCCCCCATTCCGTGATGTGTTAAGTGGTGTTTATTCTGCATTTTGTACAGCGAGCAATGAGGGTTTAATCAATTTCAACATGGAGACTTAGATCCTGACCCAACGCATGTCAAGACAGGACGGGGTTAATTTTTTTTTTTTTTTTTTTTTGCAAAACACATTTGTCCATGACGGGACTAAATTTTTTTTTTTTTTTTTTTTTTTTGCAAAACACATTTATCCATGACGGGGCTAAATTTTTTTTTTTTTTTTTTTTTTTTGCAAAACACATTTGGGGCTAAATTTTTTTTTTTTTTTTTTTTTTTTTTTGCAAAACACATTTGTCCATGACGGGGCTAAATTTTTTTTTTTTGCAAAACACATTTGTCCATGACGGGGCTCTTCTACAAAAGGTCCAAGTGTTTTGTTGTTTAAAGTTGTCTTCCCGTGGTTTGGAGTTTCTTTTTGAAAGAAGACGGAAAGTGGAGAAGAAGATTAATTTAAAAATTCGCACTCCGTTAAATCAGAAATTTTGACCGCTGTTAATCCCCAAAAATATCCCTAATATATTATTGGCCACTTCGACAATATTCTGTACTGGATACGTTATTACTATGATGTTTAATTTGTTAGACTATATAAAAATGTGAATTTGTAATATATTTAAATTTTGTCAAGAAAAATTTCCATTTATAAAAAAACAATTCGAATTTATTATTTGTTAATAATTTTTTGTTAGTTTGTAATATAATTATATTTGATTAATAATCAAATTATTTTTTTAATATTTTCAAAATAATCTTAAAATTCAAATTATAAAAAACAGTTTGATTTTATTATTTGTTAATAATTAAATAAATTGTTGAAAACAAATAATTATTTGCAAACAAAAAACGGACAAAAATATGATGGAGGAATTTGGGGTTGGGGGGGGGGAATTAACACTGGTCGAAATTTCTGATTTCAGATTTTGTGGCCATGATAAGGTGGGAATTTTCTATTTAACCGAGAAGTGCATAAGGGAAGAAAGAAACAAGGCTCTTTTTTGTGATTATAAACCAAAGTTTTCACGATCGAAGACCGTTGAGCAAGATCTGACATCTTGAGTCTGTTTATCGCTATGAAACGTAGAACCAAAAAACCCAAGAACTAAATATTCTTGTTTTTATTGTCCAACCATCCAATTTTGGTAATCCTGCAATATAGGTAACAGGCGAAGAATCGAAAAAATATATATAACAAATAATTTTTACCAAACGCATTACAATTTAATTTTCTACCGACCTGTATAAGTTTAAAGTGACTTCTTCGAACACAAGAAAATCAAAATGGGTCGATCTTTTTGGGAGATGGTCGCTAATTTCAGGCTTTTAAGTGAATAAAAATGACTCATCCTACTACTAACCCTAAGTCTGGTTTGCCAGTCGGACTCAAGGTTAGTGGTAAGGTGAGTCCTTTTTTTACTATTTTTTTAAGGAATGAAACACCACCAACAACAGAAATG
The DNA here is from genome assembly GCA_963556195.1 of Sepiola atlantica. NCBI lineage: Eukaryota > Metazoa > Mollusca > Cephalopoda > Sepiida > Sepiolidae > Sepiola > Sepiola atlantica. The sequence continues at coordinate 91,259,840 of OY744525.1, read as the reverse complement.
ACGTCGACCATGTTGGATTTTGGTTTGGTCTGAAAGACAGATATCGACGAAATCTCATATTGAAATTTTAAAAAAATGTTTTAACTATACGGGTCGGTAGAAAATTAAATTTCATTGTGTTTGATAAAATTTATGTTTTATATTTTGTTTTGTTTTTCGATTTCTCGACTTTTAACCATACTGCATGATTGCCCCAATTTCTAACCCGATTCGTCTTTGCAAATGTGTTTTCAAGAACGGCACCATTATCAAATATCAAGCACAGACGTCTCCCGAAAAGTGGTGGATAATCTTTCGTTTGGTGTGACTGGTGTTAAACCCGCCAGAAGTAAATCGAGCGAGATGCGATTTGAGAAATGGAAAACAGGAGGGAGGGCTGGGGAGAGGGGGGTGGGTGAAAGAGATGAGTAAGTAGAAAAAGTGGGTCAAGTAGATTGGAGGACCGTCCAAGTCAAAGCGCGGGATGCAGGGTCTGCTGAGGTGGTTTTGCAGGATCTAAGAGACCTTCGGGGATGCGGCGTTGAGTCGCAGGTGCTTTTCGCATAAGACACCAAAACACTTTATTCCGAGATACATCTGCGATAACAGTCAGCCACTAAAACACTATTCAGCCTGTTATATTCGCTTCAAAGTTTCTCAAGGTCCCCCCCCCATCAACTTCTTCCTCTTTGTACTCGGAAATGTATAGAGATGATAGATGGGGCCCGCGTAACAACTCAAATGCACACACGCACTAGTCCGACAATAGCTTTGTTGCTGTCGGGCTGCGGTATGGTTTGTGAATGCCCACCCTTCCAGGCGTTACCTTCTCTTTGAAAAGGGGTTAGTTTATTGCTGATCACTTGAGACGCTCCCACTGGAGAGATGCCGACGGGGCTGCCCAGGCATTTTTGTAGGCCAGAGCGCGCTAATCCTAATGCGCTGGCTTTTCAAAACCACACCAGGCCTTGTGTCTAACTTCCTGCGGAGAAGATAAATAAACACACGCATTGCAAAATGGAATTCATTTTACTGTGTCTTTACTTAAGCAGAGGAAAACAATCCACACCTTTAATAGAAGGTTAACTCCATATTCTCAACTCTATAATAAAGACCAATGTGTATTTACTTGTATGTCTTTATATATATATATATATATATATATATATATATATATATATATATATATATATATATATCCGTCTCATCACGCAAAAGTTAGCGGATAACAAAAACAAAACGTCACTTCTCCTAGCCTCCGAACGAAACTATTTAAAGTTGTGAGAGGAAGCGGGGAAAGCAAATAACAAGTCAGACAAACCCCCGCCACCTGAAATGAATCCAGAAAGAAACTTTCACTCTAAATAAAAAGTTAACCATAAGTGTTTTTTTTCTTCTTTAGGTCATCAGAAATGATAATTCATATATGAAAAGTTAAATGACTGATGTAATTCTATGCTTTTATATGAATATTATTTCGAACACTGGACAAGCATAAAATTACATACATAGTTTTACCTAATGGCGTTGCCCGGATGTAAAATAAAAATGGTTGATGTGTTTACGAAGATACGGAAATTAATTTTAGTAACTTTAATTCTGTAATCAAATTATTTATTATTTGCGGACTAACTTGAGTCCAATGAAGATTATGACTTCCTAGCATAACAACTCATTATCACACATGGCGAACAATATTAAGATTTAAAAGTATCCACGTAGAACAAACAACCAAATATATAAAGAAGTTACTCACGCACGCGCATAATTATGCCCCACACACACGCTATAGAATATGTAAACAACATTATCACACAAACTCACCCAACAGACAACCCGTCTAAATGAATAATAAATAAAAATAAAAATATTTTAAAATAAACAAACATTTATTCCCTGAATAAAAAAAAAGGTGCTATTTTACTTATAGGCCGATCAAGTTAATTGTGTTCATGTAAAAGCATTATTTTGTACTTACTCAGTCATATTTTATCTCTCACGCCCCGAAAAAGAATTTTAAAATATCAAGCAGAACTTTAATTAGAACGATTTTTCCATTTCGATGTTCAACCTGTATTTGTGCCCGAGCCGACATTTTGGGCTGTGAGCGGTCGGTAGAATAGACAAGGGGACACTTATCTGCCCTTAGTTAGCTAACCGGCCACTCCGAAAATCGCAGACTCGCCATTTCATATAACTCTTATGGAAATGGAAAAATCGTTCTAATTAAAGTTCTGCTTGATATTTTAACATTCTTTTTCGGGGCGTGAGAGATAAAATATGACTGAGTAAGTAAAAAATAATGCTTTTACATGAACACAATTAACTTGATCGGCCTATAAGTAAAATAGCACAAAAAAAAGCTATCAGCAGGCAGTTTATTGAACACACAGGATAACTTTTATATGGGGATCGGAAAAAAATCAACTCCGTCAAACATAAGTGCCCGTTCTTAACTCCAATTTTAGAACCCTCGATACCAAAGGGGTACTAAAGAATCTTTCTGCGATGACCAGTTGGATTTTATCCGAAATCCAGGATGACCAAATTGATGAAACCTGGGTATCCCCAACAAACACTGTATTAAATAACATTTTGTATTAGCTCTTGTAGAACCTACGATCGAGCACTTTTGTGTTTTTCAACTAACTTTGATACATGATATATATTTCGAAGTAAAACCTCATTCTCAAAACAGAAATCTCCACTCAATTATTAGTTGACGTCTTTTAATAAAATAAGTGTTTATTAATTAATACATAAATGTTAATATAAATCCTGAAAATTTAATTAAGATCGGATCATTCTAATAAATTTTGGTGGATTGTTTTGTTCTTCAATTAAGGGTATTTATTTTGGCGTTAAAAAAAAAAACGAAATAAATTACTTTCATTTTCATTGCCCGTTCCTAATTCTCTTCCTTTCAATCCCGCTCATATCCGATAATCCTCACATTGTTAACGCCTCCTATAAATTATGTCTCTGATAGAGAGAGATATAGAGGGGGGACGACACTACGCGCAATGCTTCAAGCAAACTACATCAACCTCTTATATATTTATGTTTTGTTTACTATTCCGCCTGCGAATTCATGCTGTTCAATTTACTGTTCCACTTGCGTGAATACATGCTGTTCAATTTAGCGACCCCAGAATCTTACGAGTGGCATTATTTTTTGTGTGTTTCTTCCGTTTCCCCCATATCCGCCGTCTGTCATCTTATTTCATTTTTTTTTTTTTTCAATTGTTTTTTGCTTTTTGGGTTTCGATCTGTTTTATGACTACGAAAACGACATTAACAATGATGTTAGAGTAATAATCCACTGCACTCTTCCGGCGATTAAATAGGAAAAATAAATAAATAAATACCGACATTCTTTTCTCTCGTTCCTACCGGACGGGTGGGGAGAGCAATAGTTTTTTGATGCGACCTCGTATTTTTATAAGAAGTTTTTTCGTTGCTCGATCTGTCACACTTACGTTTCTTTTTTAATCTAATAGAGAAAGTAAAGTCAGCCTCTTTTTTTACTTTTGTCATCGATAGCTTGCTTCCTACACAGTCAATTTTTGAGTATGGTTCGGCAGGTGTTTTCGAGGGTCGTTCAAGCATATTATTAAGACCAATGAAATGTATTTTTTTTATTCCTTCCAGAAAATACTTTGGCCGAGTCGGAATTAATTTCATACGGACGCCATCTATTTTTTAAAGATTTTTTAAGTGACGTAACTGTATCCGTCACTACAGAGTTACCTATTTTTGTTTGGCACAAAAAATATTTGATGCCAAATTCAGTCATTTTGAAAAAAAAACTTCTATGCTTCAAGTTTAGAATATTTTCAGATATTCATGATTATTACTAGTTATTTGTGATATGAATGTATACCACATTACCACGGGGTTGTTCTTCTGTAGGCAACAACATGTATTTGAATACCATCGGATACAGTTTCATTTTGTAGCGAGGACTGGTTCTATTGGACATACACACACACGCATTATATGTGTGTGTGTGTGTGTGTGTGTGTGTGTGTGTGTGTGTGTGTGTGTGTGTGTGTGTGTGTGTGTGTGTGTGAGTGAGTGATTTATTGAAGGTTTACCGAAGCATTCCGTTCAGGCGGTTATACATCACCAAAAGTATTATTTATTTACGATATACATTAAACTAAAGATGTTTCTTCCTACACGTGTTTCACTACCAAGCAGGTCCTTGCTTGGCAGATCATCAGGGAAATTAAGCACTTGGATTAATAGTTTAAGCAACTGATAATAGACAATGTTGTGTTGCCCCAATTGAGGTCACTTAAGAAGAGAACCGAAGAAAAAAAAACAAATAAATAAAGAGGAAAAAAAATTATAAAGAAAATTATAAAAAATATAAAAATGTCTTAAAATGGTAGCTAACAATATTTTCTCAGTACTGTTACTGCTGAGTAAAACAGCAAACAAGATTGGTCCCAAATGCATTCAAAAAAACAAGAAGCAATGTGCTAGAATACCTCGTCGGGCGGCACAACGATGAAAAGACGATGAAAAAGCATATCCCCTCCCAGACGAAAACAAAACATTCAAAATACAGATCACAAGTTTACCACTCCAATCTACTAATTATTTGCCTCGTTATGGTTTTGTCTTGAATGGGAATGAGTCGGCCCTATGAAAAGGGCTCGCCCGACCACATGCATTTCAAACGGACATTTATGGTGTGTTATCCTCTGAGGGAATTAATGTAGAATGACCACACTATCAGTAGATTGGAGTGGTAAACTTGTGATCGGTGTAGTATACTGGAATACTGAGAACCAAAAAAAGTCACTACTCTTTGTACTGTGTTCTTAACTCATCGGTCTGAGTTCCAGCTAAGACGGAACAGACCAATTTTGATGTCTGATCTGTCTAATGTTCTGATAGTAAAAAAAATAAATAAAATAAAGACTCGGTCATATTTTTCTCTTCCCCCCCCCCTCTCATGCACGTGTGTCGACTGTATCAACTGGCGTTTACACCTATTCGCTTGTGTGCTTTGCGAATTTTATGTCTATATCCTATTTTAAAAGGTCAGTCTTATATTGTTTTATTTTCCGATTTGCACCTGCGCTACTCTATCTTTTGTCCAGACATTGTATAACACGTTCTCTCTTGCAGAGTGTTGTTGTTGTTGTTGTTGCCTTCTACTAAAATGTGCACACTTGATTGTAATGAAATCATTCTATTTCACTCGAATCTTTTCTTTCAGATCGCTACATGAAAATAAGCTGTCTACCATACCCTATGGAACATTCAAGGATCTACATTCGATCACACATTTGTAAGTATGACAAAAATACCTTGTTATTGTTTCAATCTCCATGCACTTTCCTTTCGCCGAATTAACAAACTCATTTAATTCTATTTTAAACGTTAGATTCTCATTCCAATTCATCAGTATCTAATCATGGTAGTGTCATGGATCCTCCTGACTCTCTCACGCCACCTCGCTCTATTCTCCTTCACCAAACTTTGTAAATCACTTCCCTATAGTTCTGTCAGCTAAAGCATCTTCACCGTACATTTTGTTATTTGCGAGGCATCTTTGCCTTTTTAGAGATAGAAAAGCATCAAGTGGCCTATTTTGGGCCACTTACAATCTTTTTTTTTTCAATAATTTTGGTCTTACAATCTTTCAGTTTCAAAGGGCTCCAAAATTAACACAAGTTAAATAATTTTTAACGTTCTCTCTCAAGAGATAGCCTGAAGAATGCTCTAATTGGTGATGTAAATATAATATATGTGTTAATAATTTGACATGTTCTAACATGTCGAAACATGAACTACTAAAAATCGGCAAAAACTTTCTGGACAACCTGATATAAATGTAGGTTTCCTATGGAAAGAATGGTTAGAGAATCTTCATAAAAACTAAAAGTAAACTTTTCCAGGGAAGGTAATAAGAAGTGGTTCTCTACATTCCCCTCAATGTTCCGAATCTCTATGTTCCCCCTCTAAGGGAGTAGAATCACCTTAAAACATCAAATACATATAGCCGATTTTACTGAAATGTAAAACATGGAGATAATCAATCAGTTAAGAGAATTTTACAAAATGTCAGTTTCTTCCGACTATGGTAGGGGGCGAAACGGGGGCAGTGAAGAAGAAGAAGAAGAAATAATAATAATAATAATATTAATAATGATAATATGGTATCATAAGCATAATTAAAAAGGGCATAGTAGTGTTCTTCATTATTAATCCCGAACAACGTCGGGTTTTCCTGCTCATCTAATACAGAAAAATGTTAGTGATTAGCGACTTCAGACCTTAATAGTATTTCATCTGACAAATCGATATTTGATTTTGACACGCGATTTATTTATTTTTTATCTTTGCACTAAAAATAGTGTAATTTGCTTTCTTTCTGAAAATATTTATTCCGGCTAGAAAGAGTGTTATAATAGGGACACTTAACTAACCAACTAAATGCCCAATATGTTAGGGAGATAGCTCCTATTTATACTTGAAGGTTAAAAGTTATCTCCCTTACCTAGGAATTGTTCCCTCTCTATATATTAATAAAAATTATGTGACCACTTCCAGTGTTTCTGTATATTTCTCGCCTATACGTGACTCACACACTAAATATATATTTTTTTTAATTAACCTATATATATATATATAAAACTCAATGTCTGTGTGTGCGTGTGTGTGTGATGTTTACGTGTTCCTTATAGAAAAAAAGGTAAGAGAATCTACATAAAATCTAAAATTGTATTCTTATGTAAAATTTACCAGAGAAGACAATGGAAGTGTCCCTTAACCTCTAAGTGGGCTATGAGGGCATAACTCCTTTAAGACTTCAAATATATCCTATTGTTATGAAATTTAAATTCTATATATAACATTTTCTGGGGAAGACATTGGAAGTGGTTTTGAATCTCTACGTGCCCCACCTCTATGTGACTTATGGGTACAGAACCCTCTTAAAACTTCAAATACGTATATCCGACTCGGCCTAACCTTCACAGGTAACATGAATTGGAACAAATACATTAAAAACATTGCCAAGGCTGCCGCAAAGAAGGTTGGCTCCCTCTACCATGCTAGTAAACTCCTCTTACCTGACATTATCCTGTATCTCTACAAAGCCACCATCCGCCCATGCATGGAGTATTGTTGCCACATCTGGGCTGGTGCATCATCTACTAGTCTCTCCCTCTGTGACAAGGTCCAAAAAAGAGTCACCAACCTGATAGGTCCCTCATTGTCATCCAAGCTCCAGTCCTTGTCTCATCGCCGCAATGTAGCATTCTTATGTTTGTTTTACAAATACTTCAATGGATTATGCTCCGATGAATTGGCTACTCTGGTGCCCCCTCGACGTAAATTCACTAGACAAACTCGACAATCAACTAAATCTCATTCATTCACTGTGGAGGTCCCCAGATGCCGGAGAGCCTTCTACTCAAATAGCTTCTTTCCTCGTGCTGCTGGCCTCTGGAACTCCCTCCCTGCCCCCCCGACAGTACTGACATGCAGAAATTTAAAACTAATGTAAACAGACATCTCACTGCGCAGATTCCAATTTAGGCTGACCCCCCCCCCCCAACCTTCTCCCCTTTTCTTTTTTCTCAGTAGCCCCTTACGTCTACAGTGGCGGCCTGCCTTGTTTGGGGTGAACCATGTTAAAAAAAAAAATTTTTTTAAAAACATATGTATAAGACACTAATTCATTTATAATATTTCGGTTTCATCCAACTATATTTGGGGGTGAAACTGGAGGGGGTGCGTAGTAAAAACAAATAAAGTAATATGGCGTTATGAGCATAGTGAAAAAGTACACAGTGATCCTCATTCAATTTCGAGTAACGACATCAATTAATCCCGGACAATATCGGGTAGGGACAAATAGTTTATTATCAGAATGTTGGTACTGGTACAGTTTTTGAACCGAACAAAACCGACTTTTTGTTCGGCATCTTTCTGCCGTTTACGTAAACAGCCGAAAGATGTCGAAGCACTTAGCCAATCAGAAACCTTTAGAAGCAGACGACAACTTTACCTGTACTAAAAAAAAAATTCCCACAAAAAAAAAGCTTGTACAGCTTTTGAAACGGACAAATACCAAACTGTTTTTTTTTTTTAAACCCTTACCCTAAACTAACCCTGACCTAGTCAGTTTTTGTCTGGTTCAAAAAACTGTACTAGTACAAAAATAAATTTGTAAAAATCGTTGTTTCATTGAATAAATAAATTGTCATAAAAATAAACATACGGTGAGCGTTTTTCCTTTGATTATTTTTTTCTGTTGAACAGTCGCCTCGTTTTGATTTTGACGCCGGTTCGTTTTGATTCGGATTTTCCGACTGTTTACATATTTCTGCATTGGCAAAAATCGATTTTGTTGGCTTAGAAAGCTGTACCAGTACCAGAAATTTAAAACATTTAATCCAATTGCAAAAAGCAATTTTTTTTGTTATTTACATTATCTACTGCTCAGCTTTTTTCATCGCTTCTCATCGCCTTCATCTTTGCCGCCGCGAACTATCTGCAATACATTTCAATTGTATTCGAATACACCTTTCAATTGTTTCTTCTTCTAAATGTACTAATGAGTCACCGCTTATCAAGGCCTAAAGGCCATTCAAGGATAAGGGTTAATGAGCTTGGACGGTTAAGACAACGCCGTGATGATTGATAACAATAGTTGAAACTGGGCATAATTTGATTATTTAAGAGGACGGCTCAACAAGAATTTGTTAACATTGGACTTGAAAACGACCATGTTGTATTCAGTTGGGAAGCAGCTCCATGGTTTTATGTTCCACGGATGAGTAGTTCTTGGAAAGAAACTTTGCTCATAGAAGTTATGTTTAGTTTTATGTATACAGAGGAAGAAAGGATAATTACTTACAGTGGTTGTAGCTAGACGAGTTTTTATTGTGAATGTTTCACAGGGGAGGGGAGGGATATATTAGAGCTCAATCGAGCACCTACCATGAAAATAACGATAGAGTAGATCAAGACTAGCGACCTCTCTTCTATGAGAAAGGAAGAGAAGAAAACACCACCACCATCATCACCACCCCACTAGACTTGAAAGTCGGTTTTGTACTCTGTCAAGGCAGGAAAGGGTGCTCTAAGCAGCAACTCCAGAGAGGTGACACCAATACTCCATCTTAGGACATATTTAACTCTTATACAGGTAGAGGATTGCATCAGAAGTGAGAAACCTTCTGCGGTGGTAGAATGATCCAATTATTTGTCCAACAATCTTAGAAACAGATTTGATGTACATCTTCCATTTCAGTTAGAGCAAAGTGAGGATCCGAGCGTTGGTGGTGAAAAAAGAGAAGCTTGGTTTTAGATGTATTAAAAGTAACCAGCCACCTTTTTGCCAATTGACATAGATGGTTGTGTCATCTACATAAATGTTGACGAGTGATCTTAGAATGTGATTTGGGAGATCATTGATGAAGATCAGGAAGAGGATTGAGCTCAAAATGGATCCGGCATTCATACTCTGTGCTTCACACTTCTGTCCATCAACGACTACTTTTATAAACCGATCAGAGAGACAGCATTTGATGGTTGGGAAGATATTTTCCGATATTCTATAGCTAGCTCGGTACAACTCAGCAAGTAAGGCAATATATATTTTTAATAAAAAAAACTAGAGCGGGTTGGTACAGTACCTGGATATGTCAATTTCACTCTTTACCTAGCTTCTATCACTTAAGTTTCCACTGAAGCGTAAGGGGCTACTGTGATAGGAGCCAGATTTATAGCGTGTAATCTGTGTGGGGAGTTGTTTGTTAACATTACATTTCAATTTCTCGACTATAGTCAATACAAAGAAAAAGGGGCTAGTGAGAACAGATGCTTGTATGCGGAAAAAAAGTGCTACACCGTTAGAACATTCCACCGTAGTAAGTCGAAAATCCAATTGTTTCATAAAATAATAATTTGGTTTAAACGAATGACGAATACCCTTTATGTCTATGTTTTTTGTTTTTTTTGCGTTTTATCAAAGAACAGGTTAAAAAGAAATATTTACGTAATTTTTTTATCTTATTATGTTAATTTCCTTAAATTTATAAAACATGTATCCACTTTTTAAAAAAACTCCTTTAGACTTACATGAGATTAAAAACTCGGGTATGGCATGTGTAAAAAACTCAAGCATCTGAGCAAATGGCCTGCGTAATGTGCCGTCTGCATATTCCTTTTTTGCCAACCAATCACGTTTCCATTTGCGTACGAACAGACAAACTCCCAAAACATCATAACTTTTTAATAGTATATAGATTACATTGGTGTCACTCACACAACTCTCACAAGAAGATATACTTTGCATTAATCTGATACAATCTCTTTTTGCCAACATCTAAAAGCTATGACATCTAGACAAATTTTAGTTTACATACTACACAGTGACAACCATAAAAAAGCAATTAGCAATTTTAGAAGGATCTAAAAATCTAGACAAGAGTTTCTCAACTGGGGTCCCCAGATTTCTAAGGTTCCACAAAAATTCCCTTGAGACGGGTAAATTATATGATGGGTTATTCAAGGGTAAAAAAAGGGTTGAAAAACGCTGATCTAGACAGACAAAATTAACAAACTTCATTATGAAATATGATAAAACATTCTTAAATTACTTTCATAGCAAATAAAACATTCTCACACAACATGAAATGAAATAAGTACAAAGAAGATGCTGCCAAGTCTGTCGCAAAGAAGGTGGGATCCCTCTACCGGGATAGAAAACTTCCTACATCAGCCAGTATCCTATATCTCTATAAAGCCACCATTCCCCCGTGCATGAAGTATTGTTGTCACATCTGGGCTGGTGCACCAACCACTTAACCTCTCTCTCTCTTGAACAGGGTGCAAAAAAATGTCTCTAACCTAATAGTTCCTGCACTATCTACTAAACTCCAGCCCCTATCCCATCACCGCAATGTTGCATCCCTGTGCTTGTTTTACAAGTACTACCATGGACTGTGCTCCGATGAACTTTCTGCACTTGTACTCCCTCAACGTAAATACTCTCGACCCACTTGACTAGCAACAAAATCTCACCCCTTCACTGTAGATGTCCCTAGATACCGGAAGATTTTTACTCTGATAGCTTCTTTCCTTGGATTGCTTGCCTTTGGAATACCCTCCCTGTTTACCCAACCGTACTAACATACAGAAATTTAAATGTAATGTTAACAAACAACTCCCCACACAGGTTACACCCTATAAATCTGGTCCCTATCATAGTAGTCCCTTACGCTTCAGTGGCAATATGCCTTGTTTGGGGGCGAACAAAAGTTTTTTAAAAATTAAAAATTAATCCGTCAATCACTCCACTTCAGCGATTGTTATGTAACAAATTTAACTATTATAATTACACCACATGTAAAGTGGCGGTTAATTAAAAAGTTGCCCTGATAATGATTCCAGGTGGAATTGAAAGAACTTGGGCATTTCGGAGCATTCATTAATTCTTTTAGCAATGATAATAAAAGAAATTGTTAGGAAGATCAAAAACTAAATAAAATGATTATGAAACAGGAACATTATGTCATTTAATTAAATATGTTTATTCTAGCAGGACCAGTGTTCCGGCGTTACCTAGGAAAGTATATTTAATCAAGAAATTCTAGGCCCCAACATTGAACAACGGGAGTGATTCTATAATGTGTTAATTGAAAAAAAAACACAAAAAATATAGCTATGATTGAAGCAAATGTGTGTATCGGTTAACTTTAAAAACAGAATAAACGAAAAACTTACCGAAACAGACGTCTGGTTAATATGTCCGTAATATAAGTATAATAATAATAATTAAAAAACTAACTGAAACGTTCACATGCATTTTAATGGACACCAAATTTCAGTTCACATACACGGCAAACAAAAAGAAACAAAATGGATCTTAAAGCGTTTCTGTGATTGTTAATTTCGGTAAAGCGTTTTTTTTTGTGATCGTTAATTTCGGTAAAGCGCTTTTTGTGTGATCGTTGATTTCGTTATATCGTTTTTAGATCGTTAATTTCGGTAAGGCGTTTTACAGAATGTGTCGATTACAATGTATTCGAAATACCTCCATTGACTGATAAACATCTCTGTATTACGGTGGACTAATTCTTTGCTTCTAAAGCGTAACAAAATGTCTCTGGCCAGCATCTTGCCGTACACAACAGAAGTATTGTTTTGTTCACACCCATCACGTCACAAGTAGTTGCTCAATGGAAAGGGACGTCTCTCAGCAGTGGTGGCAGTAGCAGTCATATAGATGTTCATTTTTTCTTTACTTTGTGGCTGCAATAATGCAAGCAATTAAAAAAACAAACATACATGCTCAATGATGGCATAGTCTTTGATGTTTTATTCGGTAAACGTGAAGTTTCCGGGTCAGATAATCTTATCAGAAAGGCGATATGTAGTAGCTCAAAAATTGTATATTTTTAAGATTATGACATGCTGAACGTATTAGCGTTAAAATCAACTTACTATTACGCATTAAATAGGAAAAACAAAAACTTTTTAGAATATCGGTTTATTCCCAATATGGCTGCATGTTCGATAAAAACGGGAATGGAAACTAGGTTTAACCAAAAAAACAACAAATAGAAGTAAAGCTTTTGTTACTTGTTCAGATTAGGATCCAAGCTAAAATCGATTTGCCGTCGGTAGTTTCCAGGTGTTTACATAGATGCCCGGAAAATGCCGAAGCGCTTATCCAATCAGAATGCGAGAAAATAAGTAAACGACAAGTTAACATTCTAATTGATTGAATCACGAAATTCACTAATTGGAAATAAAAATTGACCAAAGCGATAATGAATTTGGTACTTATTCAAATTAGGACCCAAGCTAAAATCGACTTGTCATCGGTTAAGGTTATGGTTAGGGTTATGGTTATGGTTAGCTTGGGTCCTAATCTGTATAAGTACCATTGCTTTAAAAGAACCCAAACCCAACTCCTGGCACCGTTTTAATACTTGTTCAGTGATATTTTTCTTTCAAAAAAAATTTTACGTGTAAAAAAAAACATTTTTCCAGTTGTACATTCACCCTCGTTTTGGATTTGTTTTGGACGCAGGCAATCGACTTTTCATTCGGCTTTTTCCGGCCATCTACATAAACATACGGAAACTACCGATGCCAAGTCGATTTTAGCTTGGGTCCTAATTTGGACAAGTAACAAGTCTTTTAGTGAGTTATATGAAAATAATTTATTTAAAACAATTAAAATATTTGTTTCACAACAATTCTAATTTTATAAATATTTTAAATAAATTATTTGTATATAACTCACTACTTCTTTCGTTGGACCCAGTTTCCATTCCCGTTTTTATCGAACATGCAGCCATATTGGGAATAAACCGATATTCTAGAATATGTAGTAATTTAAAAAGTCTTTGTTTTTCCTATTCCATGCATAATGCTAAATTGATTTTAACGCCAATACGTTCAGCATGTCATAATCTTTTAAAAAGATGTTCAATTTTCCGATAAAATTATCTGACCCAGAAACTTCAAGTTTACCTTTCATTCTTTTACAGCACTGCAATTTTACATATCCCCACTACCCGCTCCTCGGAGGGTCGAAGGGAGACAGAGCTTCGAAAAAAAAAGGCGACCGGATCCAATCAGCTCATCTATCAAAGAAATAGACTCTCTTTGCAACGTCTCACTTCGAACTTCCTGTCCGTGATGTCATGTAGCCCTAACACTAATTTTTAACTTCTAATGAATTTTTAATTCCTCTGCTTAATTTAACCTTGTGTCGAAAATACCGTTTTTAACACTATTTTTACATGCCCAAGTCAAATATCGCTACATGTGTTGACATTTTACACGTGTGTATTTTGCTAAATTATTGCGATTCTTTTTGTATTATAATTATTTCCATTGTTGACTGCTTGCAACGCTTTCAAACGCCATCCTTCTGACATTATTGTTGATAGAGTACTTGGAGGAAACCCACTTTACTGCGACTGCAATTTGAAATGGTTGTCCGATTGGATCAAGAAGGATTTCTTGGAGGCAGGTATAGCCACATGTTCTGGTCCTGAACCCATGGCTCAGAAATTACTTCTGACAACGCCATCACAAAACTTCCAATGTGATCGTGAGTATTACCATTATTCTTTGCAATCTTTCGGCTTACAGTAATTCTTTAATTCACAACTTGTTGAATCCATCTCTCTGAAATCTCGATTTGGTGCTCAATTCTATATAAAATAGAGCCAGGTTCTCACTATCTTTGTGACTAATGGATTTCTTAACATAAGGTACATAATTAAATCTGTTTAGTCAGTCATTTATTGCAAATATTGGTCTGTGTTGTTAAAAAATATAAATTGTATTTTCGATCGATTTTAATATTTAATCCTGGTCTATATTTTACTTTTGATTAGTCATAAATATAGGAAGGTGGAGGAGTTTTTACTCACAGCCAGATCTCCTCCAACTGCCACCCATAACACTCAAGAAATTTAATACTACAGATTTTAAAGAGATTCACCGGTGGCAAAAAAGGAGAAAGAAAGTCTTGATTTGTATTTTTTGCTTTCTTTCTCTCCTTTCTTTTGTTGACATTGACTGGCCCACATTCGATTGTAAAAATAGAAAGGGAAGAAAAACAGGGAAGGAAGAAAAGAATAAAGCCGCCTGCTTTGCTTTTGGCCCACATTCGACTGCAAAGAGAGAGAGGGGACCTGTTATATTTATGTTATTAATAGTATCGCCTTTTCATAATTGCTGAGGTGGTTCAATCAGTTAGTGCGCCGTACTTACAGACATAGGTTGTGAGCTCGAACCTCATCTGGGCCATAAATATTTTACAATGATTTTTTTTCTGGACCAAAATGAACTTAAACATTTCAAAATAACAATATTAAGCAGATTGTTAAGATTTTGTAATCTATGGAAATTAGAACACCGGGTGACGCCGGGTATGACTGCTAGTCACACACACACACATATATATATATATATATATATATATATATATATATATAAACTCAATGTATGTGTGTATGCGATGTTATAAAAATAAAGGTTAGAGAACCCCTTTAAAACTTCAAATACGTATATCCAATTTTAATGAAATTTAAACTATATGTATAACACTAATTTGGAGAGGTTTTTAACATTTCAGCTTCTTCCGACTATATTAGGGGACGAAACTGGAGGAAGGGGGCAGTAAAAACAAAGAAAGTAATATGATAGTATGAGAATACTGAAAAAGTACATAGTAGTGATCCTCTTTCAATCCCCAACAACACCAGATCCAGCTAGTATATCATAAAAGCATTTCTTACATTTTTTTTCTCTGACTATTGTACTCATCAACTCAAAGACAGCTATTTGAATGCCTAATTTGCAAAACTATTTTTAAACAGTTCATAATAAATTAATGTTTGGTGTTATTTATTTGTAATTTTATTGTCTTATTTTTTCCTATATATATGCAATAGTTTTGCGATATGAATAGTAATTAAAGTGATTTAATAGAAAAGAGGATAAGTTAATAAATATGTATAAAAAATTTTAATATTTATCAATTTATATAAATAAATGCGGAAGATTTCTTCTTGTGTTTACAAGAAACTTATGAATGAAATGTTTATTATTTAAAATATCTGTTTCAAGTAGCAAAGTTTACAATAATATTCCTTACATTTTTTTGCTCTGGCTATTGTCCTCATCAGCGTCGATGTTTATGTGTCTACTACGTTTCAGCCGATATTTCCTCCCATTTTCATTAGGTGCATTGTTTATTTATGGCTATGTTTTTCACAGTATCTAAACAGAACAGTTGATTATTTGTATAAGTAAATATATTACCTAGTTAAAAGAAAGAAATAAGAAGTGAAAGGAAAATAGGCAAATAATCGAAATAACAAAGTAAACAAAAAATGGAAATGAAAAAAACGGAACGAAGAACCGTGAAAGGAAAAAAATATTATAAATAAATAACAAAAATAGCTAAGTCAGAACTTAAAAAGGGGAGGTATTTTCACTCTCGAGCTCACAGCTATCCCACTTCCACCTACTTCACCAGGAATTATTCCTTATAGGTTCACTATTTCAGTTTATCACCGTTAGTTTTGCAATTCCGCTTCCAGACGTAACTTTTCATAATTTATTAGTTTTACTTTTTGTCCATTATTTTTTGTGATTTTTTTTTTAATTTCTTTCTTAACGGCTTCATCTAAAAAGAAGCCGTTGAGCAGACAAGAAATGTAAAACAATTTAAACACAAACGAAACACATTAGATATTTGCTTAAGTGAATGCCAGAACAGATTATCATATGCAGGTTTTTGTTCAAACGCTATAATGGTCAATGAAATAGGAAAAAATCGACTTTACTTTACATACAAGATAGCAAATCCGATGAACTACTTGAATTCGATGAACTGATGATCAGTCAACTTAGTTTAGTAGCTATGAATTGCACATGGAGAAACGTTGACTAAAAATAAAACCAAAGTAATATATATATATATATATATATATATATATATATATATATATATATATATATACATAGATATATATGTTAAAAGATGTTAACAAGGTATAATATAGGCACAACATCCCATTTGAAAATAAAATTATTTCAGATCTGTATTAAATATGATCTATAGTCAGTAGACACCAATTAAGCAAGATTCCCTGAATTTCAATTTCTTCTTAAGACTCCTTAAGCATGAGCCTTAAACATTTTCTAGAATCAAAATTATGTAATGGATTTAGATCAAAATTGGAATAAGAATTCTATACATAAGGTTTAGCAGTATTATATCTTGACTTTAGTCTGTGTAAGGAAGCATAAAACTGGTGCAAAACTGTTCTGTTCGAGAAATTCATTTTACCCGTCCTGGGACAGGTATTCTTCTGGCATATATATATATATATATATATATATATATATATATATATATAATTATGGAATAATTCAACGTAATGAAAAAAGGAAAACTGAAAATTGTTTATCTGTTCATCGTCTTTATTCATGAAGTCATCTCGAGAAAGTCTTTTGATAAAGATGAAACGTCGATAAATATACAAACAATTTTCGGTTTTCCTTTTTTCATATATGTATATATATGTTGAAAGAAAAGTTTAGTCCAATAACAATACTTATAACTTTAGTTATATCGCAAGAAGATTATGTAACACCGATTTTTTTTATTAATAAAAAGCAAATATTCCTAACAGTGAAACAGTGTTTCTTCTATTCTTTCTGAATTTATAAGTATTTTAATGATGAAAACCATTTACGTTTCAGGTTGTTAATTTTTCTGAAAAAATTTAGATTCGTTTAATTTTAAAACATGTGCCCTGCCCCCTTAAATATATATTTTGACCTTTTCATGTCTACACTATTTATCTTGTTTTCTGAACTTTGTTTTGTTTTGTATTTATAATTATTGAACAATTCAATTGAATATCGAATTGATAAAGAATTTACGTGCTGATGAGATTCATATTATTATCAATTTCCTAATCTACTATGGAAGTGATTATAAATTGAAATTTCGGGAACATATGTACGTAAGAACAAATATTGTTGGTGTTTAATTTTTAGAAGCATGATTATTAAAAAATATTAATTATGTCATAAATTTGGTAATCTACTGAATAATAATATATATATATATAATAGAATATAATTCGGTAGATTATAAAATTTATAATATACTTAAAATGTTAAATATGATAAAGCTCCGAAAACCAATGCTTAATAATGTTTATCCATATATATGCATTTCAAAAAAACATTTTATTATCCCAATTACACCAGAGTAAAGCTTGAAAAACTTATATGATTTGTGACAACAACACTCCATACATGGGTGAATGATGGCTTTATAGAGATATAGGATACTAGCAGATGTGAGAAGTTTTCTAGCCCAGGAGAGGGAGACTACCTTCTTATTCCATTTCATATTGCTATTTAGGTCCGACTTTGAAAACCCGAAAAGATAATTTATGTTAAACATAACTTTAGCAGTTTATAAGAACGTTCATCTCATGTTTCATGTGCTTGCTTGTGTCACGCTATGCATGTGTGTTCGCTAAATAACAACAATTGTATTTAAATACAATAAAAATCAACACCGAGAATGAACAATAAATTGGAAGAAGGCTGGAGAACATCTTTCATGAAAACCATACAATATCAAGGTGCAACGTACTCCAATATACAGGGTGTTGCAGCAAATCCGACACTAAAAAGTAAACGTAGCTGAGGAGTGTGGTGAAGCCCTAGATGGACGAGATCACCGCCGGACGTCCCTACGTCTTCCAGCAGGACTCCGCTCCTGCACACAAGGCCAAAACGACCCTGGCGTGGCTGCTTAACATAGTTTCTCACCACTGGTCGCTGAACATATGGCCGCCTTCCTCACCTGACTTCTATCCCCTTGACTATTTCTTCTGGGGCATGATCGAGGCCAAGACCAACAAGAACGCCCACAACACGGTCGACTCTCTGAAAGCTGCCATTGTTAAGGCGTTTGCCGCTATATAGAAGGACATGGTCACCAAAGTGTGCAACTCATATCACACCCGCATTGAGATGGCGGTTACCTTAAAAAATATTGTAGCCTGTAACTGTTGCTAAATAAACTGTTGGGTCAGTGCATATATACCTGTCGCTTTTATTGCCTATTTCGTTTTCATTTTGTCAAATGTAACACCCTGTATACAAAGTTAAGTATGTGTATATGTTTATATATTTGTATGGACAGAATTCACTTCTAAAATCGATTATGAATTTAGTTTAGTTTCCTGCATATTTCAGTTTCAGTGGAGTATTTTAAAAGGATTTTCTTCCACACCCGTTTTACCCTCTTGGCAAAAAACTTAATTAGACTAAATATAGCCCACATCTGGACCCTTTATGCCTAGCAGCTGTGTTCCAAAATTCATAATGATCGTTTTATTAGTTTAGGAGTGAATCCTGTGCATATAAACGTACTTAACTAAATAAAAAAACATAGTATTATGCCCACCTACAGGAAGTCAGTTTGTTTCTATAATATTGAAGTCAGTATTTTTATTCTTTTTAATTAAAAAATTATTTTTTTATTGCGTTTAGGTGAGCCTGATCCGGCTGTTTTGTCAAAATGCAATGCGTGCTACGAAAACCCGTGCCAGCATGGTTCTAAATGCACTTTGGTCTCCTTCAAAAACTTCACGTGCACGTGTGCACCTGGTTACTACGGCACCAAGTGTGAAAACGAGATCGATGCTTGTTTCGGAAACCCATGCTTCAGGGGAACATGTGAAGTCAAAGAAAACGGCAGATTCAAGTGAGTTCAAGTTGTTCCCTTTCAGACTATTGGCTCGGTGATATTGATATTTCTACTAAGTTCTTATTAGCACGAATTTGGTTCACTTCAATTTTTTTTCTGATAATATTCCTATCTGGCCTAAATACTAATACAATGGTGACATTTTCTCCTTTTTCACCTAAACAGCTCAATCCCTTTAAAATAAAGTTTTGCTTTTTGCTATCTATTTTAACTATCGGATAAACAATTACATGTGTTTTATTAGAAGTATTCAACTATTTATTTATGAACATTACTTGTGTCTCATGATAGTTGATATAATAATTTTATTTTAAGCAATTTTACGTTAAATTTTTATACGAAAAAATATAAAATAACTGTTTTTTTTTCTTTCCGCCAAGTTTTTCAGGGTGTTCACACGTATTCGCTTAAAAAGTAGAATCTTGTTTTCTTTGTCGGAGGGAGGGGGTGATTTAGCTGAGGGTGTTAATCTACAAATTTACCATTTTTTTAATAACAAAATAATCTATAACATTAAATACAGTCAAAGATTTTAAGGTTTTTTTTACTTTAAATCTAAATGTTTGATTTGATAACTTGAGTAGTCATTACTATTACCGACTGTGAGTAAAATAATCCGATTATGTATTTACTTCCTGTAATGGCTGAATGCAGATTATTTTATTGAGTCATTGTTTACAGTAAATTAAATTTTTTTAAACTTCTTTTAAATATTAAATATTAAAATAGGTTACAAAATAAATTGTTTTTGATTAATTTCCCAACTGTATATCCTTTAAAATTATTTATGCCAGTAATAGTAATCATTACCGATAACTTTAATCCAAAAAATAAAAATAATAATGATAAAACTTATTTTGACTATTATTCTTGTTTTTTTTTCTGAAGGTGTCACTGTCCAAGAGGATTCGACGGTTATCGCTGTGAGGTCAATATAGACGATTGTGTTTCCCACTCATGCCAAAATAACGCCACTTGTATCGACCAGATAGAAACGTACACCTGCAAATGTCCAATTGGTTATACAGGTAAGAATAACTGTTGGCCGTATTTAACACTGTCCTAATTTACTTGCCTCCCAATGAGAGCAGAATTAGACACAAGGTCGGTTTTTCATGTGGAGAAAATCCAGCTCTGCAAAAAGGGGCACACAGCACTAAGAACAAAAAATACCTGTGCAGTCGAGTTATCTCCTCTGGTGTCAAGTCCCTTTTTACTTGCCTGTCAACCAGGTCAGAACTCCTAAAAAAGAGGCATCCTGGATTGGGACCAAAATTAAAAATTGCCTCAATCTGTAGTATTTGAACAGATACTACACTTTGAATTATTTAGTTACAAAAAAAATATAAAATATACATTTTAACAAATTAGGCACACGGCCATCAAAAGTGTGGGGAAAGTGGGTGTAATTGGTCATCTGCTGTCCATCCTACTCTTAGCTAGAGTCATTGCAGTCACCACAATACCACATTTACTCTACTTAAAATAACCTTAATGTTTTGAAAATTTAATTTGATTATATATATATATATATAAATTATAGATCAGATTGATATCGTACTGTGATTTATGTTAAATTCGGAGCAAAAAATGTTACATACGTTTCTGGAAAACTTCAAAGCATACAAATTCAACTTGCCACAAGAATATCTCATCTTCAGAGTCTGTTGCGAAATGAAACCCATACAATATCAAGGCGCAAATGCATGCAAAGAAGCTTTCTGAAAATGTTCAAAAAAGCACCAAGAATGCGAAACCTGATTCTCAGGAAATTCAAAAGTCGAATGTCCAGAAAAAAACTTGGATGCAGATCAATATATATATATATATATATATATATATATATATATATTGGGAATGTGGAGTGGGGTAACCAAAACCAAAACCGATTAGTAAGACCCTCCCAACCCTTTTTAAAACAAGGAGATTGATTTCTAAGTGGGAATGGAACTTCTTCCATCATCTTTAGGGATGATGAACAAAAGATGAAGAAACTGCACCTTCCTTATGTCCTCATGCCGGTAAGTTATCGTACATAGCTAAATAATCGTCTCTCTTTTAAAATTTATGAAATAGAGGTGGAGTTCAGGAGTGGGTGATGTTCTTCTAAAATACTTTGATCTTAGCCAAAAAGCCACATTTTTGTCTGCGTTTATTATTCATGATAAACAAGATATGTTCTCTTACTCATTTCGAACTTGCTCTCATTTTCTGGTATTATTTTATTTTCTGCGTGTACTAATCGCGAACTGTAGTTCCACATTGTTGTGTCATTATTGACATGTCCATGTTATATTTTCATCTTCACGATTAAATTTATTTTTTCGGTTTATATTTTTCCAGGAAAACAGTGTCAAAATAAAATAGTGTTCTGTGAAGCCGAATACAATTTCTGCCAGAATGGAGCTTCTTGTAAACAACATACAGACGATTATGCGTAAGTGAAAGCTTTATAGACATTTTCGTATTTGGTTTTGCAAACCATACGCTCGGCAGACTACGAACATCACATTAGATTTTTCAAATGTTAAGCTTGACAGACTAGAGACATCGCATTTGGTTTTACAAAACTTAAACATGACAGAAATAACAAACAAAAACAGAACACATCCAAAAAGAAATATATATATATATATATATATATATATATATATATATATATTTAGACTTGTACCAAATGTTTGTTGTTTATATTGGATATATATTCTATATTCTAGATGCGACTGTCCATTGGGTTACACTGGCAAGAACTGTTCGGAGAATGTCGACGACTGTAAATCACACATCTGTCAGAATGGAGCTAAATGCCGCGATGAACTGAACGGTTACACGTGCATCTGCCCGACGGGCTATCTCGGGAAATTCTGCGAGATCGCCCCCCTTCAGATCAGCGGCATTACAGCGCCTGGTGTGTGCTTGCAGCACGAATGCCAAAACAACGGACTCTGCTTCCAGCCATCCAGCACATCTGACTACATGTGTCGATGTGCATCAGGTACAGTACACAGTCAATTTTCTTCTTCTTCCTCCTGTGCACAACAACCATTTTATTTTTAAACATTACGAAGTGGCAGTGATGCTGTTTGTTTTTGTTTTCTTTGTTTTATTGGCGACACGGATTTCTGCAAAGAGCTCACTAAGATCGTGCCTCAGGATTGTCTGGTCTGCATGAAGTCCTCCTCGTTGGTCGCAGCTATTCGTTAAGTCTGCATGATTGCCACCAAGAACAGCAAGTCTCAGCAGTTGCATGCAAAGTCAGGGAAGGTTTGGCCCAAAATACACCAACGGATGGCGCAGAAGCAACGTTGCTGCTTTGATTTGCGGTTCCACACTTGACACGTCTTTGCTTGCCACATGCAGAGACGACCAAAAGGCGACGGATCCTGATGCCGACTCCTCTTGGATTTTCACCAGAGCCCCGTAAATCAAGTTGCTCTGATACTATGTTGCTACCAGTGAAGAAGAGTTATACTTTAGGAGAGCAGTGGTGCTCTGGTTATCAGCGTGGACTGTCGACTCGCATGCAGTGTTCGTGTTCCGTCAGGGCTATTGCATCACATTCACTTATATGCGAAAGGCATGAAACCATCTTTCCTCTATCCAGCTAAATAGTCAAATAGTAATGTGGACTAGATTTGGTAAGGCTTAGTTAGACGGAGAGAATGAAAATGGGTGAGTCGACTTTCAAACCTTGGTAAGGTTGAGAAGAGGAAAATGGGTGACTAGACTCTCAAGCCTTGGTAAAGCTTGATAAGACTGAGCTAATGAAAATGGGTGAGTCGACTTTCAAACCTTGGTACGGTTGAGAAGAGGAAAATGGGTGACTAGACTCTCAAGGCTTGGTAAAGCTTGATAAGACTGAGCTAATGAAAATGGGTGAGTCGACTTTCAAACCTTGGTACGGTTGAGAAGAGGAAAATGGGTGACTAGACTCTCAAGCCTTGGTAAAGCTTGATAAGACTGAGCTTATGAAAATGGGTGAGTCGACTTTCAAATCTTGGTAAGATTGCGAAGAAGAAAATGGGTTACTAGACTCTCAAGCCTTGGTAAAGCTTGATAAGACTGAGCTAATGAAAATGGGTGAGTCGACTTTCAAACCTTGGTATGATTGAGAAGAAGAAAATAGGATGACTAGACTCTCAAGCCTTGGTAAAGCTTGATAAGACTGAGCTAATGAAAATGGGTGAGTCTACTTTCAAACCTTGGTATGGTTGAGAAGAAGAAAATGGGTGACTAGACTCTCAAGGCTTGGGAATAACTTGGGAATAGTAGATAAGAATCAATATGTCCATTGATGCATGTGAGGGACAACCATTGTAATCTGTTGTAATATGTTCATGTATGAATGAATGAGTAATATGTATCCTATTTGTATTGTTTTCTTAGGAAGCCTGCTTCCATCATCTTTAGGGATGATAAACAAAAGATGAAGAAACTACACCTTCCTTATGTCCTCATGCCGGGAAGTTATCGTACATAGCTAAATAATTGTCTCTCTTTTAAAATTTATAAATAAATAAAAGATTTTGGGCAAAATAAATGAGATATTCGAACGGTCTTATATTAAAATTTAACCTTATCTTAAAGATCTTTTCCAAGTTCACCAACAGACTCCCTGGCAACGCCGGGTAGAGACAGCTAGCGAATAATAAAGCTGACATTTTTCTTGAAATTTGAGTCGTTTTATTGCAAATTTAACCTTATTGATTAAATTATCTTCAAAATTATAACATTTATATCAGTTCCAAGAATCCAAACACAACGATCGCTTCTAAAACAATTTTAAAAATATTATTTTGTATTATACTTTAGATGATTCCAAAAGATCTCTTCATTAGCACCGTTTATAATATTACATATAAAAGTCAAGCAAGAAAAAGATCAAATTTTAGTATTATTTTTAAAAAAAACATATTTAGTCAATATGGAAAGCAGAACCTCTTATCAAGCAATTTCACACTACTTCATTTGTAAGATCAATAATGATAATAGTAATGAAAATGTATAGAATACAGCAAATTAAAATATTTAAATACAGAATGAACAAAGTCGAAAATAAACAAATAAAATAATCAAAATAATAATAGAAAATAAATGAATGAATGATAAATTACAAATCATCTAAAGTAGAGGTTAAAACAAGGGAGATAAAAAAATCTATATTAGTGAACATACAAATATGCAACTAAATAAATATTAAAATTATAAGAAAAAATATTCCATAATAAAAAAAATAAAGAAAAAAATAATAAATAAGAAAAAATAAGATAAATAGAAAAATAATAACAGACACGTGTTTCGTTTTTTAAATACTCATCAGTGTGGCTAGACGCATATATATATATATATATATATATATATATATATATATATATATATATATATATTGTCGTTCACAGAGGTGTGTTTCATCTTTTCAAGACTATTCAGTGTGTTTATATAAAAGTGTTCAATAAATAGAGCTTTTTATTAAATCTCATTATTTTTTTTATTTATACAAACATTATTCAGCTACACATTTTCAGGCATGTTTCTGTCAAAGCTATGAAATAGCTAGACCTCTTTGGGCCGAACTTTTCTTGGTGGCTAGAGAAATAAAATGAACAACATTTCTCCGGAACCAAAAAGAAAAAATATTTCAAACTGCATAAAACATTTTTAAATATTATTTATTTTCTTTAAACGCAAATACACTCACACACAGAATCACGAAGTTCAACGCACGCACATCATGCAATAACGCAACACACACGCAGAACATGAAAACGGTCGCAACCACGCATTCATATATATGATGGAAATTAGTTTATGGAATAGTGGATAAGCAAGTCAACATACTAGTAGAAATAAGGACACAAACACATCATTAAAGCTGGAGCAAGATATTTCAGTTGATTCGTTCGACCATATTCATTTAATAAATTAATTTTCATAATTTATATATATATATATATATATATATATATATATAATTAATTAAGTTCAACTATGTTGATAAAATGAACTTAAACCAATATTTTTTCAAAAGTACTCAATACAAAGTACAGAATAATAAATAAAATTTATATAAAAATTAAATCAGCCTACATTAATTAAATAGCGTTTCTGTACTAGGTGTACATCATTCAAGGCTGTCTGCTTCATATATATGATGGAAATTAGTTTATGGAATAGCGGATAAGCAAGTCAACATACTAGTAGAAATAAAAACACAAACACATCATTAAAGCTGGAACGATGTATATCAGTTGATTCGTTCGACCATATTCATTTAATAAATTAATTTTCATATATATATATATATATATATATATATATATAATGAATCAAGTTCAAATATGTTGATAAAATGAACTTAAACCAATATAAGTAGAGCTTTATAAATAAAATTTATAATAAAAATTAAATCATCCTACACTAATTAAATAGTTTTTCTGTACTAAGTGTACATCATTCAGGGCTGTCTGCTTCGACAATCTCGACAGGCCTGAATGATGTAAACGTAGTACGGAAACGCAAATTAGTGTAGGCTGTTTTAATTTTTATATCAATTATATATATATATATATATATATATATATATCACAGCTTTAACAATTTACTGCAGTTTCACTTTCAATGTGAAACCGGAAGAGATGTGAGTTATCTCCTCATGTATTTTTATTTTATTTATTTTTTATGTTTTTATATGTATGCTGTGTAGAAGTATATTAACTATTGTTTTTGTTTTTTCATTGACATCAACTTTGAAACAGGGTTTTCAGGGAAGAAATGCGAAAAGTTGCACCAAATCTCCTTCCGTGAAAAAGACGCATATATCGCCCTCAGAAAAGTCGATGTCGACCCGCAACTGAACATCACGATGACCTTCTCGACGAAACAAGACAGTGGCATCCTGCTTTACACGGGCGCCGAACAGCATATCGCAGCTGAATTGTTCCGAGGGCGGATCCGAATCAGTTTTGATGTCGGCAATTATCCTCTGTCGAACATGTTCAGTTTTGAAGCGGTCGCTGATGGAAACTTCCACAAATTTCAGATGCTGGTCGAAAAGACAAACTTGACCATGACAGTCGACTCGGGGGCGCCCCGCACAGTGGTTAACGATGGACCAAATAAAAAGCTCATGGTTGACGATCCCGTCTACCTGGGTGGACTTCCAGCAGATGTCAAAGAGAGGGCGAGCAAAAAGTGGCACATACGAGAAGGTTCTAGTTTTATAGGTAAGAAACAAACATTGGCGGAAGCGATGTATCTTCAGATTACGAAGATTCGCTTTCGCTACGTATCTTAATACATTGCTTTCGTTATGCATATAATCACTTAAAATGTTTGTTTTACACTTTTATTTTCCCCAAACAAGGCACATTGCCACTGAGACATAAGGGATTACTGTGATAAAGAGGCAAGATCTATAGGGGTCGTTTTATAGTATGAACCATTCTCCATGACAAGACATTAGTCTGTCGCCAATTATACTTCCCAGATGATCTGGTACCTGTTTTAAATACTTAGGTGAAGTTTTTTGTTTTTTGTCTTTTTTTACAAACCTGGTATTCCCAAATAGCCACTCATCTAAGTCCTGACAAGGTCGAATGTCGCTTAACCCCAGTGATCTGGCGGAAACGGTGTACCAAAGTGATTTAGCTGTAATATATATCAGGCACATAACTTGATCATTCTTTAAGTTTTAAAAAGGAAGATTTTACTACCAGAATTATAGATGAAAGATTAAAACAGGATTGCAGTTGTGTAGATACTTCTAATGTATTGAGAACCATTGAAATAAATATTCCAATTTCGATGTGTAATTGTTTTCGATTATATTACCGATGAGGTTCTCAGTATCAAAATAATAACGTAGCAAGAGAAAAAAGATGCCTCGCTCCCCATGATGGAGAGGGGGGGGGCTCCAAATTTATGCAACAAGATGTTTGTTCACATTACATTTAAATTTCTGTTGGTAAAATCGGGGAAGCAGAGAGAAGGGAGAGAATTCAACAGGCAAGCGGTCTGAGGAAAGAAACTATTAGAGTAGAAAATTGTTCGGCATGTGGGGACCTCTACAGTGAAGGGGTGAGATTTTGCTGCTACTCAGGTTTGTCTGGGTATTTACGTTGACGGGGCACAAGTGCAGTAAGTTCGTCGGAGAACATTCTGTACTTGTAAAACAGACATGGATGCAGCATTGCGGCGATGGGATAGGGATAGTGACTAGAGCCTGGTAGACAATGCAGGATCTATTAGCTTAGAGACTCTTTTTTTATGTCCAAGAGAGAGAGACTAGTGCTTGGTGCATCAGCCCAGAGGTGGCAACACTATTCCATGCATCGGCGAATGTCATATATGCTGCAACTTTATTGTAACGAGATGCACCTGGTAATACTAATTATTGTGGGAAGATTTATACATTATTATAGATTTATAAATTAACAAAAGTAATTTGTGGATGTTGTGGCCTTAAAGGGTTGACAAGAAATAAGACACAAAAGAACTAGTTTAGCAGAGTGTGTATTAACAGAACGTAAAGGAGTAATGTGTTGCCAGAGAATGCTCCTAGATTGATTATAGTGACTCTTTCTCTCTCTCTCTATTACCACTATTGTCACTGATGACATCTTCAGTGATTGGGAAATGCCATCTTTTAAAAAAAGGGTGGAGTGTCATAATGTAGGTACAAACATTAAATTACTTTCGTTCATTATTATATAGATTATTAGTAGTAGTAGTAGCAGTATTTTATTAACTCCCCATGGGTAATCTCGTAATTATTATCATAGCGACATAAAAAAGCATTATAATAACAACGCCATAATAAATTATTATTATTATTATTATTACAACACCATAATAAATTGTCATGTTTACAGTTCAATAATACATTATTATTATTACAACGCCATAATAAATTGTCATTATTACAGTTCAATAATAAATTATTATTATTATTACAACGTCATAATAAATTGTCATGATTACAGTTCAATAATAAATTATTATTATTACAACGCCATAATAAATTGTCATTATTACCGTTCAATAATAAATTATTATTATTACAACGCCATAATAAATTGTCATTATTACCGTTCAATAATAAATTATTATTATTACAACGCCATAATAAATTGTCATTATTACAGTTCAATAATACATTATTATTATTACAACGCCATAATAAATTATCATCATTACAGTTCAATAATAAATTATTATAACAATGGGATAATAAGATGGAGCCGTATAAACACATGACTTATAAAAAACTTATAGGGCTGCAAAAAGTAGTGTAATTATTCAATGTTCAATAATATTCGTTTGAAATTATTTGTCTTCTTCGCTTTCTTTTGAACAGGCTGCTTTCAAAAAGTGATCATAAATGGCCACCAACAGGATTTCAGTTCGTCTATCTACAACCACAAAATGATTCCGGGTTGTCAAGAATTAAAGAAAGTCGACCCTTGTGCGAACCATAAATGCAAAAACGGCAAATGCACTCCACGAAAAGGCGACACATACAAATGCCGATGTCGACAAGGCTACACAGGAGAATGGTGCGATATTGGTAAGCAAGAAGTCACTTTCTTCTTTGTTTGTTACTTTTAAGGGTCTGGCTCAATGGTGTCCATATGACGTGCAAATACAACTGATGTCTCTTGACAATGACAGAAATTCATCGGAGAGCTGATTATTTACCTCCTGCTGCAGAGGTTAGACACAAGGTCAGATGGGGTTTTGAAAAGCCAGCACATTAACTGAAGTGCACTTTGGCCTAGAAAAGTACCTGAGTAGCCCTGTCAACATTCCCCTGTAGGAGCGCCTTAGGTTATTAGCAAAAAGAGAAGATAAAGCATGGGATGGTAGGCCTTCTATGACTGAACACAACCATACCTTAGCCTGACAGAAGCAAGGCCACTGTCGGACTGATTGTCGAGGACGTATTCTCCACTGGTATGAACACGTACTCAGAATCCAGCATTCCTGGTAAATTTGTCGTTTCTTACTCAAAATGGCAGACAACTCTGACGTCAATGAAGCATCTGCCACTTTTCGACCTCACAAATAAGTAAGTAAACCTCAATAAATTGTTTGGGACTAATTTCAAATTTACCTTAAATTATTTTAAAGGAAATAGAGTTTTGAAATTAGTCCAAAACAATTTATTTGGTTTCACCTACTCATTTGTGAGGTCAGAAAATAACAGACGTTTCATTGACGCCAAGGTTGTCCGCCATTTTCAGCAAGAAGGGACAAATTCCATTTGATCATTGGTTGGCAAAGTAGAAATATGTCGGCGGTGGGGGAATATTCAAAGTGTCAGATTATGGATTTTGTTGTGTCTGGGTGGTTATTGCTTTTATGGGGTTCGGTTTAGAGGCAAGGTTACTTTTATTTGTTCTATATCATATCCGATATCCATTATGCCTGTTTGTAAACAATGTGTCAGCATATATATATATATATATATATATATATATATATATATAAGCTGTTGGTAACAAGTACACAAATAGATCACAGCTTTTTTTGGAAAAATGTATACGTCTTTCTTTATGTATTGGTTTTGCACGTTCACGAAGTACGATACTTTCGGGGGGTTTTCCGTTTTTTTACTTTATTCACTCCAAAAAGACATATTTCCACTAAGACGTAAGGGGCTACTGTGATAAAGGGTCAGAATTATAGGAGACAACCTAAGTGGGGAGTTGTGCAGCAAGATGTTTGTTCACATTACATTTAAATTTCTGCATGTTGGTACAGTCGAGAGAGCAGGGAGAGAATTCCAAAGGAAATCAGTCTGAGAAAAGAAGCTTTTAGAGTAGAGATTTTTCCGGCATCTAGAGAAGGGGTGGGATTTTGCTGCTAGTCAGGTTTGTCGGGGGTATTTTAACTGAAAGGGTACAAGTACAGTAAGTTCATCAGAGCACATTCCATGAATGGACTTGTAAAAGAAGCACAGGGATGCAACATTGTGGCAATGTGACAGGGGCTGGAGCTTGGTACACAGTGCAGGACCTATTAGGTTAGGGACTCTTTTTTGTAACATGTTTAAGAGGGGAAAACTAGTGGTTGGTGCACTAGCCCAAAATATGGCAAAAATGCTCCATGTATGGGTGAATGGTGGCTTTATAGAGATATAGAATACTGGCAGATTTGAGAAGTTTTCTAGCCCGGTAGAGTGAGCCTACCTTCTTTGCAGCAGACTTGGCAGTATCTTCTATGTATTTATTTGTATTCATGTTGCATGTAAATATTAGAACGAGGGGGTTGAATGGCAATCGGTGGTTGGAAAGGTTTCTTAGAAGTGTTAATTCGTATATATATTACAATAAGCGGACATTTTTTTATGACTGGATGATGAGAAAAAAGTAATTGACAAACTCTGGGCAGACTGGAACCGTTCTTTTTCTTTTAGCATCCTGATCTTATCTGATCGCGTGCTTTCATTTCTTATTTTTATTTAAAAAATTAAAATGATAAAAGCGTGATTTGCAATGCATTACTTATCTGAATTAGTTTGGGATATATCTCCTGTCGTATTACTCATCTTTAAAATCATCTGTTTCTTCATTTAACTTCCTCTAAAACGTCTTAATTTATAACCGAAATTCTATTTAATTATTCAGAAAGTTAGGAACTGTTTTAAAAAGTGGCAATAAAATAAGTTTATTCGTAATACACTAATGTTCAGTAAGCATCCATGGGCAGTACGAGGTCGTCCAACATTTTCTCGCTAGAAGGAATCAGAGAATCAAGACAGTTATTCAGTATTTTTCGATGACATTAGTGCACTTGGTTCAACTATGTGCAAGCAAGCATTGCAATACCAAAAAGGTAGCATCTTGGTATTCTAAACATTTGCCATTCAATATTTTACACCAATTTGACTTCACTTCTCCTAAAAATTCTCAGCATAGTAATTATTTTTTCCTCTTACCAAAGGTAATGTTTGATTATTTGATAGAAGAGCAGGTACTGTTTAAAATCTTTAAAAATATAAAACAATGTTTAGCGGTTACTGAACACGATCGCACGTCAAAGTATATTGTAACCCCCAAAATGAATGGCACCCACTTATGGAATCATTAATGCAATTCACAATTCTTTCTGGTACAAATAAGCTTCAGTTTATGCCCGACTTGTCTACAAAGGTTCGGTAATGAATGGCTAACAGTTCGTGTTATCGCTGTTTAATGATATAGAAGACCCAGCTTCATGTTCGTTTCATCTGAGGAGGTGTAATCCTGGATAGGTTTAACACTCACCTGACATTACTTCTGCCTCCCATCCCAGATTTTTATCCGCAGGGTTATCTTAAAGATAACGTCTAGAAAAACAATCCCTGGATTATTCCCGACCTGAAGAGAGCCATCACAACCACAATAGAAATGTGTCAAAGTTATCGACAATTTTGCACGTTGTATCCAATTGAACAGCGATAAAACTAAGACTGTTGGACATTCACGACTGAAATTTGGTGGACAAGTCAGGCATTAACTGAAGTTTATTTGTACCAAATATGATCAGATTGCAGAAAAGATTGTTAATTTTATTACCGATTCCATAGGTGGCATCTATTTTGGGAGAGCGATGTCACTCTGTATTTAATAGTAGTACTGTATTAGCAGTCTCTCTCTCTCTCTCTCTCTGTCCAGGGATACAACTGAAAACAAAGCCTTATACCAAGATTAAACGCAACTGAATCCAATGGAGGTATTAATTTTATATTAAAGGGTTTTGCAATAGTCACGTGGGGTCTGCATTTGCGGCAGACATCCATAAGCGGATTAAACGTCATTCTACTTTATTTCATTCTAATCGAATTGAAGTTAACAAATACAAATAAATATGGTAGTATGGGGTTCAGAGCTGGGATCAGGAGTACCCATCATCATCATCAGTTTAACATCTGTTTTACATGCCCGCATATGTTGGATGCTTTGTAGAAAGAGGTTTGTGGAACAGAGGCTGGAGCTTAGTAGACAGTGCAGGACCTATTAGCTTAGAGACTCTTTTTTTGCACCCTTTCCCAGAGGGAGTAAAAGTTGGTAAAAATAGAAATAACTCGACAAAAGTGCACAAAATTAAAAGAATAAAGAAGAGAATTTTCATGGAAAATTATGCAATAAAGACCCTAATATCGAGTGACATTGAAATATTGGCTACAAAATTGAATATCTTCAGTGTCCTACAATAATTCTCTGCAGAATAAATAGCTATATGATTACATAGAGGGGCCATGAAAGACGATCATTTGCCATTATTGGAACATTCCTCATTGGCATTATCTGGTTTTGAGGAGTTCTTGTCATTGTAACTTAGGAGCCATTTGTGTTGTGAGCGTAGTTTAGAAAATAAAATCTTCACAATTTCAAAGGCACAAACTGTAACGGTGTGGTTATCTTCACTTCTTGTGAGAGCTAGGAAGACGGACTTGCTACTTCCGGGCAAGTACCAACATTATAAATGCCAACGTTACCTGATTTCAGTAAAACAAGAGATACCCAAAGTTTGCCTACCAAACTATGTTTTGTTTATAGCGGGGTCATAGAAGTGCAAGAAGTCGAAATATGCCGGTATTAGAAAAAAACAAAGTGATTCATTTTTTTTTAATAGTAAATCTTACTTGATTTTGTATCAACTTCAACACTGAAACCTTGAGAAGGCTTATTGCCACTCAAATTCTCGTGAAGACCGACGCTCGTTGCTAACGAAAAATCGATAGTAAATGGCTGTTGTGATAACGCAAAATGATTTGCAACAGTTGTCAAAAGAGGCAAAGAGTGTTAGAAATATGATGAAATTTCTTGTCACTCAGCCTCCAGGGAACACCACCTGTCATTACCAGTAATGACTCGTGTGAGAACTCCTAATGAATAAATAAGAATAAGAAAGAAAAAAAAAAAGAAAGAACAGAAACCGTAATAAGGTGATGTAGTTTTCTCAAAACATTGTGTGTAATATGCTTATAGAGGGGTCATGGAAGGCCATCACAATCCAAGAAGTGGAAATATGACAGTGTTGAGAGGAAAGTAAGACTAAATAAAGTAAGGTTTACTAAAAGAAAAAAAAAAGAAAAAAAAAAGAAAAAGAAAATCACTTTGTTTTTGTCTTTTTTCTCAACACCGACATATTTCCACTTCTTCCATTGTGATAGCCTTCTATGACCCCTCTATAGACATATTTACATACAATGCAATGCTTCAAGCAAACTACATCGTTATCTATATAGTCATTTTTCGAATTTTTTTAGATGAGGATTGATAATTTGGATTATTCGGACTAATATTCTCAACTTAGTTGTGTTTTCCTCACAACGTTTCGGCCGATGTAACCTCCAACCTGCTTAGGGTGCATCTTTTCAAACTCGAGAATTTTAAATGCCAAACTTGGGAATCTATATGTGATTTCGAACTGAAATCTCCTTTTTTAATCCACATGGGTAGATTGTTCTCATTCCGTCAGCCATGGAACCGTAGTGCAACGGATAAAGACGTTGGGTAACAATCAGTTCTAAGTAAGTTTTTCTAGGGTTTACAGACGATAATAACTAAGAATAAAATTAAAAATACGTAACACTTCTACACAGTTATGGCTGACGGAATGAGAACAATCTACCCCGGTGGATCACACAAAGGGTTCAGTTCGAAATTCTGTATAGGTTTCGAGTTTGACAAATATTCCTGAGTTTGAAAAGAAGCACCTGAAGTAGGTCGGCGGTTACATCGGCCGAAACGTTGTGAAAATAACAACAAAGATGTGAATATTATGTTTCAGATTTTTTTTAGATGAAGATTGCTAATTTGTAGTATTTGGTTGTTATTTTCACAATGTTTTGGCCGATCTAACCTCTGAACTTCTTCAGGTGCATCTTGTCGAACTCTGTAATCTGTATGAAATTTCGAACGGAAACCTTTATCTAATCTACGGGGGGTAGATTGCTCTCGTTCCATCAGCCATGACCGAATAGAAATCTTAAGTAATTCGTAATTGTATACTTAGTATTGGCTGCACTTACGATTGACCTTGCAACCTCCAGAGGTTATTAGAACTTATTATTACTTAGCACTTATATCCGTTACGCCACAGATCCTTGCGAACAATTCTAGTACTTGTGGTCTTACTACTTATCAATATATATTACTACTAATTACTATATATTACAATATATCACATTGTATATATATATATATATATATATATATATATTAGTTGCTCTTCCAATATGTGAACTACCGAATGTTTTCTAACCCTAACTATATATATATATATATATATATATATATATATATATATATATATATATCTGGGGTAAGGTGCACGATAAGTCATGAAAATGAATCGCTGTGGTAGACAAAATGTGTGAAAAAAGACAAACGGAAAACAGGTTAAAATGCTGGAGAAAAACAAAACAAGAGATTTGACCGGTTTCGTTCGTATTAACGAACGTCTTCAGAAAAAGTGAAGACGTTCGTTAATACGAACGAAACCGGTCAAATCTCTTGTTTTTGTTTTTCTCCTGCATTTTAACCTGTTTTCCGTTTGTCTATTTTCACACACACATTATATATATATATATATATATATATTAGTTGCTCTTCCAATATGTGATCTACCGAATGTTTTCTAATCCTAACTGTAACAACTCATTGGAAGAGCATATATATATATATATATAATTTAATGGTATTTTAATCTATTGTTTATAATTAATAGTTCTCATATTGTATTAAAATCTATACTAGGTCTACTTAGGAGGTCATTGTCGCCCAACATATGTGCTGCTGCTTTGAAGCTAGTTTCAGCAGGCTTCACTTTGAAACTACCAGTCAGTTCCAGAAGAACGCAAAGACTACAAGAAGAGTAGGGCAAGAGCTCGTCCGAGATAGAATTCACAACAGCACCCGAAAACTCACAAAACTCTCTCTACGATACATGAAAGGCTTGTCTGAGAAGAATTCAAAGAATATGTAATCCATATGACATCAGGACAGTATTCAGGAGCGACTCAACTCTCCGAAAACATCTTGTGCGGGTCAAGCCTCCTACAGAAAAAGTCATGACTAAGAACTGTGTGTATGCAATTCCATATTAAGTGTTGAAAATATACAAAGGTGAAACATGCCATCACCTAAAAGTAAGGCTATAAGAACATCGGAAATCTATAATAAATGGAGATATTGAAAAGTTGGATAACATATGGAGGGAAAGGGAAATCATCTATTATTATGGGACGAAGTAAAAATCATAGACAGAAGAAGGGTGGAAAGTAAGACAACTCGAAGAATCAGCAAATATGTTGGGCGACAATGACCTCTTAAGTAGACCTAGTATAGAATTTAATACAATATAGGAACCATTAATTATAAATAATAGATTAGAACACCATTAGAAAAAAAATATATTGTGATATGTTGTAATCGATAGTGATAAGTAGTAAGACTACACATCTAAAACAAGAATAGGTTTAAGGCTCCTAAAATTCATACTAGAATTGTCTGCAACAATCTGTGGCGTAACGGATATAAGTGCTTAGTAATAATCAGTTCCAACTGATAGTCTTCTGGGGGTTGCAAGTGATACTAAGAATATAATTACGAACTAGTTAAGACTTCTCCCCGGTCATGGCTGACGGAACAAGAGCAAGCTACCCTTGTCGATTAAATAAAGGGTTCCGTTCGAAATTCCGCACAGATTCTAGAGTTCGACAATATGCACCTGACAAAGGTTGGAGGTTACATCGACCAAAACGTTGTGAGATTAACCACGAAGAAGAGAATACTAGTTCAAGTAATCCAAATAATAGTAACAAAACGATTGTTTTAGACATCACATCTCAACTGTTAAGTATAATTATTACCTCCGCCAAGGCAGAGTTTATGTTTTCAGTAGATCGGTAGAGTGTACCACCGTTTGTGTACTGCCTAGCGCTCACATCGCTTGACCAATCCTCACCAAGCTTTGTCAAAATATTGGTCATGGTCGAACTTAGAACTTTGGTTATGTTTATCATAGACCCTCAGTACTTGGCCTATATTGTAGCCAATGAAGTCCGTATTTTATGTGACCTTGACATTTGACCTTGAAACAGTTCGGTCACGATCGAAATTTTGATAGAATTTCAATTTCCGATATTTCTAAATCTGATGCATGGATCTGATGCTCTTTGATAACACTAACCACCATGTAAAATCCCAGCCTGATAAGATAAATAGTTTTTGAGTTATCAACGTTTACATGGCATAACTTCGAGAATATTTCCTATAATATGGAGAATTAAGGCTCAGATAAGACTTTGACCCATCCTTACGTTGTCAGGTGGAGGTGTATAGTCTCATGACTGATTTATGTTGTTGTTTCTAAATTATAAGAATTTTAAAATTCAGGTAGGTTTGCATGTATTTATTGTTTAGAATTCCTAACGAATAGAAATG
Source organism: Sepiola atlantica (assembly GCA_963556195.1). Lineage (NCBI taxonomy): Eukaryota > Metazoa > Mollusca > Cephalopoda > Sepiida > Sepiolidae > Sepiola > Sepiola atlantica. The sequence continues at coordinate 91,223,123 of OY744525.1, read as the reverse complement.
TAGTATTAAATTTTTTTAGTATAAATGCTTGCAATTCAAAATAATTTTGTGATAACATTTGGAAATATCCATGATAGAAAAAGAAGAAAAAAGATAAAGAAAATATTAATACTAGCATATACATTATGTGATACTATAGAATGCATCCCTCCTCCACAACCAGGGCCACCGGGATAGTTTAGCTATAAAATGAACAACAGTAAAAAGACATTAAAAACGATGGGTCCAGTGTACTACACATATAAAGTGACTCCATGAACAATTGATCGTTAACAGCTGGAGGGTTCAGATAGAGAATTCGGAAACATGAGAAAAAAACGGACATCTTTAGTTTCCGGCAAAAGTAAGCTGAGGAAAAAAAAAACGAAACTCTTCCAGTTCGGGTGAGGGTAGTAGAGATAAGGCTTGGTTGTTTTGTTTTACGGCATATCAACCCTTTTCAGATTATTTAATGCCGAATCTGGTCATTTTGAAAGAAAATTTATGCTTTAAATTCTTTATATCATCAAATATTTATTCATGTTGTCTAGTTTGGTTGTTTCGTAGAGAAAAATTGCTGTTTTTGACTTTGGCTTTGCAAAACATGATTGAGTTTTGCAAAGGGAAAAAAACAATAACATTTAATGTTTGATGCATTTTAAGTCAGGAAGCCGGTATCTTCAGACAGACTGATCTGGTAGCACCAGGTAGAGATAAGAGACAAAGTGAAGATAAAGGAAAAGGAGAAACTGAAAAGGAAGTAGAAAATGGGGTGGGGGGGGGATGGAAAAGAAAGTCAAGGAAACAGACACTGGAAAGAGCGTAGCAGAGAGAACGGCAACAAAACTGGATGAAGAGCGATCTCGGCATGGGACAAATAAGGCTGTCACTGGGTCCGAAAAGACTGAACAATGATCAACAGATAGCATATGGGTCCCTAGCCACGATTGTATCACACACACACACAGACCTTGAGTGCAACTAAGTAATCCCTACTACTTGTTTTGTATCGTTTCTACCATAGCATGACCACCACGTCTTCTTTCGTGTGAATCAGATGATTCTGGTGTTGGCATTAGTTTCCCCGATGTTTTTCTAGTTAGAAATCTTTCTGGAAAGACATCGGGTACTAACGGGAAGGACCACGAGAAGGTTGCCAACATCCCTAAGATCCTGTGGAACCGATTGGATTCGAACTTGGAACACCCAGGTCTTCAGTCCGTGTCAATATCCACTTAACCACCGTCACCTCCCAAGCATGACCACTGTCGAACTCTAGAATCTGTACGGAATTTCGATCATAAGGCCACAATTATTTCTGTTTTTTTTTTGTTTTTGTTTGTTTACTAATATGTCACCACTTATCAAGGCCCGGAGGGGCTCGAGGATAAGGGTTAAAGATATCGTCAGTTGGACGATGATCACATCCACGAGAGAACCGGAAATAATGGGTGGGATGGGCAGAAGATTACTTAAGAGGAAGTGATTATACAAGAGGACAGGTCAACAAGTGTTTGTTCACATTAGACTTGCAGACCACCATGCTGTAGTCGGTTGGGAAGCAGACTCGTGTTATCTTGTTCCACAGATATGATGTTCTAGGAAAGAAACTTTGTTCATGGAAGTTTCGTTTGGTTTTTGGTAAAGAGAGAGAAAGGAAAGTTCTTTGCTGTGGTTGTAGCTAGACGAGTTCTGTGGATATTTTAGAAAGTCGTGCCAGGGATTGGAACTCAGCCGAGCACTTACCATGAACATAACGATACAGCAGAGAGAGAGAGCCTAGCAATATTTCTTCTGTGTGAAAGAGGCTGTAGGGACGAGAGAAATCATCCCCCACTAGATTGCGAAGTCGATTATGTACTCTGTCAAGACAGGAAAGTGTGTTCTGAGCGGCACCCACCCCCTCAGATATGACAACAGTACTCCATCTTAGTACGTATCTGGCTGATACAGGAAGAGGATTGCGTCAGGAGTGAGGTACTTTCTGGAGCGCTAGAATGATCCAACCATTTTTGTTTAAAAATATATAACATTTTTACAATAAAATTATAAGCAATAATAAGCAATTGTTTTCTTTTGTCAGTATATTCTTTTATTTTCAGCTTTACTAACAAACACAAAAATAGGGGGAAGTGGGATAGGAACGGTATTATAACGAACTGTAACCCTGAGATCCAGTGAATTCTAGTTTTTAATTTTTATTTTCTTGTACATTTTAAAACTTATACAGAAAAAGGAATAAAATTTTAGTTGTAATCTAGGCAACCCCTATTATATTTTTCAACGTAAAATATGAGTTATTCCCCTTGTTGATTTTTTTTAATTTTTAGGTAATCACTTAAACATGTTTCATAATCATTTCTATTAGTGACATAAGTTATTTTAAAGGAAACACCGTTGGGAAATTAGTCAAAAACAATTTATCTTGCTTTACTTACTCCTAAAGAGGGTAGTCTAAAGGGGAGTAGTCTGAGGAAAGAAGCTATTAGAGCATCTGGGGACCTCTACAGTGACGGGGTGGGATTTTCTTATTCACAATTTACGGTAGTGACTTAAAAGGGGCAGGTTGGTGGTTGGAAGGACCGGTTGCAATTTACAGTAGTAGTTGATCTCTCACCATGAAAGAGGCAATTTTGTTGTTAAAAAGATCAGTTGTTAGGGTAACAAGGATAGGTTGTCTTAATGAATTGGGTTGCCACTCCTGCTGGCTGGCTTCCGGTGAGCGATACTGAGCGCGACTGTCTTCAGTGACAGCGTCCCGGTATCTGTTGCCTGCTGCTTAGCCCAGCTACTTAAAAACAGCGTGTGGACATAGTTGTGGACATTCGACTCCCAAGAGAGAGGGACAAAACAAAGTAAACATAAATGCAATTCGGCATTAGTTCAAAGCGAATTATTTTTGCTTAAAAACATAGTTTCCAATTAAAAAAAAAGAATACAGTCATCGTAGTTACTTACTCTCTAATGTAAATACTAAATAGCATATTCATATTTTTTTGTACTTGCTATAAAGTGGTAGAATATAGGCAAAGATGGAAATTAACATACCCAAGTACTGTACCAACAACACTAGTCTTAATAAAAAAAAAAAAAATTCTAACCATAACTGACGTCGTAGTCTCAAATGTTGCTGTCGACTTAAATGTTATAAATGAACTATGAACTCCGTTGTTTTCTATATTTAGTTATTCAGCTTCACAAAATGGAGGCATTTCCGGTTATTTTAGTCTGCTTTATTTCAGCTATTCAACTTAACCGGAAATGCCTCCATTTTGTAATTTTACAAATTCTACTTCAAAGCAAGGCAAATAATTCGGCCCAATACGACAATCCCGAATCCAAACAAACTAACACGAATTGAAATGATACAAACATCCGACATTACTAACTAAACAAAATGTTAGAATTAAGAAATTAATAACTAACTATCGAAGTGGTCTTTTAACAAAGATCTCAATTAACATCAACTAAAATAATCTATAATCTTTTTCATCAAAACAATTCCGTGTATTCAAATCTCACCCAGGTCTTCCAAACCCGGTCAAGAAGGTGGATCCCTGTAACAACCACCAATGCAAACAGGGCAAATGCACTCCTCAGAAGGACAACTCATATAAGTGCAGATGTCGACGTGGATATTCAGGAAAACACTGCGACATAGGTAAGTTTTCCCCCACAAGGTCCTCACTCGACAATAAAGAATTTAATGACCACTGCATAAATGAGCATTGAAAGCTATCACCACTTTTATATGCACTTTCTTATACATAAAATAAAGACAATGCTCTCCATTGCATTGACCTAATTAGCTTTCTTAACAACAGTCTAATAAAGCAAATATCGGTCTGTGTTCTAAAAAAAAAATTTATTGTATTTCCGATCGATTTTAATATTTAATTCTGAAGTTTTTTACCCGCACACTGTCACCAATAACACTAGAAAAAACTTTAATAATAGGCAATCTTTCGATATTCACCGGTGTTAAATAATATTTCAAGCGTTTTCATTGACTATTACTCTCCATTCTTCTCCCTTTCCGATAAGCAGCTGATCCACATTCGACTTTATGGAGAGAGGGAAAAGGAAAAAAAGGGGGGGAGAGAGGGTGAAGAAAGAAAGAACTCTAGATAAAACAACAGCAGCTGTCTATTCTGGTTTATGCAGTTAATAGTATCACAATTTTCTAGTTGCCCCGGTGGTTTACCCCAGAGCGTAAGTATTTTGTTACTCAGATTTAGTCCCAAAATGAACTTAATCTGCCTAATATTGCAATCTGAAATGTTTATTTTACTTATTTTTTTATTTTTTGATGTACATAATTTACAGAAAGTATGACTCTGGATAGCTCTGCAAGTTATCAATAAGATACTAAGATATGCGAGGTCGAATTAACAGTTGTCTTATATTATAAGCATTAAAATAATTGGTGAAAAAGGAAAATACGGCTAAGTTAAAATTTGATAAAGTGAGAATAGAATTCTTGTAATAGGTATTTAGAAAAATCGACATTATACGATTTGATTTTCATTGGACAAGATTTATGGCATGTGATTTTGTTTTTATTTGTTTTTATTCTTATACATACATACATACATACATACATACATACATACATACATACATACATACATACTCCAGTCGTATATTTATGCTAGGTTGGGTGGGAAGATGATATCATAGTGAACGAACATATAATACACTGACCCCAAAAGGAGGAGGTAATGACTGAGAGGATGGTAACATGACAACAGAATAGATAGTACATCCTCCCTCAAAAAAAAGGAAAAGGTAGTCCCTGGGAAGATGGTCTTATGACGACAGATCAGATGCTACATTACCTCCTCCCCCAAAGGAGGATGTAATATCTGAGAGGATTAGTCCCACCCCCTTAAAAAGGAAGTAATTCCTGGGAGGACGGTCTTATGACAATGACTGATACTACACTGCCGACACCCATTAAAAGATAATACAATAATAGATTAAATCATTTTTTTTTTTAATTCATTTACAAATGATTAGTTATAAGAACATATTTTTTAGTTTTTTGGCGTTTTGGCTAAGATCAAAATTTTACTATAGGACAATTACAAATGTATATTACAGAATAGTAATTAATCAGAAACTGCTTAAAAATAAATATGCAAATTAGCAATACCTAAAGTTACTTATGGGTGTTTACAGATTACTATATATACGGTATTTCAAACTGTTATGTTGTATCATGAAATTAAATAAGCATAAGTCGTTTATTTCAGTTATTAAGCTTAACCGGAAATGCCTCCATTTTGTAATTCTACTTTATTCCTAACAATTTCACAATTATGAACAGGATTAATGTCAGCCATTATACATTTCCGGTTGTGTGGAGATAATACCTTGGAGAATCAATAGATGCAAGCTAAGGGTAGGGGTATAATCTTTTGATATGGTGCTTAACTGTTAATATACGGAATACGCAGTGGTGGACAAAATCATCGGTTTTCCTTTAGCAAGGCATGACATCCGTCAGCCACCAGTTGTGAAGACAGGTCGTTGGATAAGACAAACATTATCTCTGGATACATTTAAAGAGAATCTGTTTGACATAGACAATCGAAAAGACCAAATTACTCAAAGTTAGTAGAACTAGTTAGTAGAACTAGTTAGTAGAACTAGTTATTAACTAGTAGAAGTTGTGATCACTAGTACCGAAATCATCCTAGAAATAGGACGACAGCAATTGCAAGACAAAAGTATATCCAAGCAAGCTGGAAATAAGGAAATAAAAAGTATATTTCTAATTAGTTTTGTTCCTCATTTTTTATTAATGTGTAATGCCAACTGTTTTTGAAAAAGTTTCAGGTGATGATTCGTGAGATTTGCAGCTTAACTATCAGAGTTCTGGGCTTAAAATCTTCCCCATTTATTGAAACACGGTGCTCTATTCTCGACATGCAACAAATTGAACACATACATATCCAAGGCAATGTCTGAAGCCTTAGAAAATGACCTAAAGTCTGAATGGGGCTAAAAATGAATGATTACATTCACAGACATGAATTGGAAGAAATACTAGAAGATACTGCCAAGTCTGCTGCAAAAAAGGCAGGCTACCTCTATTGGTCTATAAAACTTCTCACACCTGCCAGTATCCTATATCTCTATAAAACCACCATTCGTCCGTGGAGTATTGCTGCCACATCCGGGCTGGTGCACCAACCACTAGTCAATCCCTTTTGGACCGGGTCCAAAAAAGAGTCCCAAACAGAATAGGTACTGCACTGTCTGCCAAGCTTCAGACCTTGTGCCATCGCTGCAATGTTGCATTCCTGTACTTGTTTTACAAGTACTTCCATGGAATATGCTCTGCCGAACTTACTGCACTTATACCTTCCCCAATGTAAATACTCCCAACCAACCCGAATAGCAACAAAATCCCACCCCTTCACTGTAGAGGTCCTCAAATGCTGTAAAACTTCCTACTCTAATAGCTTCATTCCTTAAACCTCTGGTCTTTGGAATTCCTTCCTTGTTCCCTGTTTCTCCGCCTGTACCAACCTTCAGAAATTTTAATATAATGTGAACAAAAATCTTAGTGCACAACTCCCCACTTAGAATGTTCTCTTTAAACCTGGCCCCGAATTACAGTAGCCCCTTACGTCTCAGTGGCACTAGGCCTTGTTTGGGGAGAATTTTAAAAATACCAATTCTTATCGACAACTTGTTAGAACCAACAAAAATCACTAGTTTGTAATAATGAAGGTTCAGTGTTTCTTAGAAAGTTTCAAGTTAAAACAATTATCATTTAGTTTATGTAGTGCAGTGCGCTGGCACGTTTCCCTGCGCAGTCTGTTGCAGAGGTGTAAGCGTAAACTCCATTGAATGATTCTACAAGAAATATACCAGGATGATGTTTGTCTTAGATGTCTGGGTGTTGCCTGCCCAATAGATGGTCAAACGATGGCCCTTATGGATGTGGATGGCATTACACTTGATGTTTAAATTACCTTCTGCTCCCTGGGAGACATGTTACATGATGGTGGTGGTTGCAAACGTGCTATCACTGCTCTCTGTTGTGTTACTAGGGGAAGGTTTAGGAAGCTACTGCCATCTAGACGCATTTATTTCAGAACTTGGTGCAAGGTCTTTTTGACCTGTATTCATTCTCCCATCTTGCATGGCAGTGTAACATGGCCCCAAACGCTTCCAACTTGCAACAGTTTCAACATAATGAATGTGCCATTATCAGGTGGATGTGCGGTAGCAAACTAGAGGAGAGAATCAGAAGTTTGGTATTGGTGGAATCTGGGATGCCTTCCGTGCTCGGCATCTCAACTGGTTTTGCCCTGTGTGCCACCTCCTGCATCAACTGAGCACACATGGATACCCATGTGGAAGTAAAACAGCGTGTAGAGCATGCCTAAAACGTTGCTTGGTGTTGCTCATCTCGAAGTCCGGGACACTCACAGCACCTTAAATACCAAAACTGGATGATGATGAGACATATTTGTCAGTATGAATATCTGTGTGACAGAGCGCAAGTTCAGTAGACTGTACAGTCAGTGTGTGTATAGATGCTTGCCTTTGTTTAGTCAGTGTGAGAGTATATGCATGAACTTATACGTAAGTGAGTGCGGTAAAAAGTGTGTTGCTGTCTGTTCAGTAGTTTATGAATGTTTCTTATTACATGTGAGTGTCTTCAGCCAGAAACCATGACGAGTTTTAGTCTAAAAGAAACTGGAAACATGACAGAGAAAACTGATGTATTTCGATTTTTTATTATGGCAGAGGCATATATTTCTGTGCTTCTGATTGTCTGAAAAAATAGACGCCCATTGAGATCTTACCCAACAATTAACAATGATATAAAATAGTAGAATCGAAAAATGAATTCCACAAAAGTCGCAACAAGATCATTTTTCAAATCCTCTAGACTAGGAGTTTGCAACGATTTTCTCAGGTTATAAATCCATTAAAATAATCATCTAATTAGGTTAAATATCATTGCCTCAATATGCAAATTTGTCTGAAATTATGCTTAAAAGATACCCCACCCTTTCCTTTGACGTATATGTGTGTATTTGGTGCTATACATAAAGCCTCTATTTCTTTTTTAAATACTATCTTCGCGTCAACTTTCACTTGCTTGTATATGTGCCCTGGTGTTGAAATCAACAAAATTTTGCTGATGATTTACGGAAAAAGTGACGAAGATTGAGTTGGTTTAAATCAACATAAGCTCTCCATTCATCAGATTAGATTACTGAGTCTTCAGCGACTTCTCGTTGAATAATTGGCTCAAATGTTGCACAGTCTCTTTTTTTAACGTTAGGGTGAGGGGTTAACAGTTAGGGTTCCAGACTCTGTAACCACACATTCTTTTGAAACCAATTAGAATTGTTTTCATTGCTCTTGTACCATGTTGATTGCAATATGAAGTGTAGATATCATACCAAAGTAGATTCATGGTACGTAGATAACAAGCCAAAGCGGCACCTGATATTTTTATATCTTCTAAAAATCAAATTTGGGAAACACATTCAATTCTGACGATGACCTGTATTGTGCTGCCTCCAAACCATCACTGTAGATTGATTAGTTGGTATCGAAAAATAAAACGTCCCATTGAAAATTGCAAAGATTTTCATAAAAGCAACTTTTTGTTCTTGGTTTTATGTATTTTATTTACTGCGGTTTCAGAAAGAATTGTTAATATAATTTTCGTCCAGTTCCACTGATTTAGACTAAAAATGGTACACGTAATTGGGTGTTCTTCGATCCCAGCCAGCAATAAACATCTCTGGTTTGTGTTCTATCTGAAATCCTGTTGACACGTAAATTGCTCTGTGGATATTTCGTCTCTCAGCTTCTGTTTCTTCATTCCTTCTGGTGTACCAGAAGGAATGAAGAAAAATGAACATTTTTTTTTAAATATTGGGATTCACTTATGCTTCTGGAAATCGATTCCTATTCGAATCGATCTGAACTATATAAATTTGTTTTATATTATTACCAGCTATATATATATATATATATATATATATATATATATATATATATATGCATGTGTGGAAGATACACCTAAAGGATACCTAATAGACTGTATAGATATAAACAGGAATATGGGTAAAAAGTAAAGTTAGACATCAATTAATAAGTATTGCCCAAATTGCAGTTTCTTTGGAGTATTTGAAAGGTTTTTTTATGGGAACAATATTTCATTAATTAATTAAGCAAAGTTCCCTGAATTTTAATTAAAGCCTTAAAGTTTAGACATCTTCTAGAATTAAAATCATGTAATGGATTTTGATTAAAATTAGAATAAGGATTCTAGACATAAGATTTAGTAGCACTGACAGTGGTGAAAAACTGTTCTGTTCGGAGAATTAATTGTACCCGTCCTGGAATGGATACTCTTCTAATTATATATATATATATATATATATATATATATATATATATATATATGAAGAATGACAAAAAGAAAAGCCGAAAACTATTTATATATTCATCAACGTTTCGTTTTTATTTCAAGAGATTCTCAAGATGACCGAGTTGAAAAAATAAAATAGAAGTCAATATTTGAAAATATCTGATGCGTTTTTAACATGAAAATAATGTTTTTGATCTTTTTTCGAAAGAATCATAAACATTAGAATTCAAAATATGATATACGACTATAATGTAAAAGAAAGATTTTGATCTTTTTTTTTTAATTATTATTTTATTATCGATGTTATGTACAAGGTTTTGTTGAAAATAAGGTGTAAAATAGCTAGCCTGGATCTAAATTCAATTTTTGTTCGGGTAGTGTTAGTTTGCTGATTAAAAGAGATGAATTGTAGAAGCTGTTACATTGTTTAATTGTATAAAGAGTGCTAATTCAAGAAGTCTTTGCTGAGATTTATTTTAAATGAATTTAATAAGTTTAGTTCGTAAAAGTTAAAAGAATGATCATGTTCTAATGCATGAGAAAATAGTGCATTTAGGAATTGTTATTTTTATATCTCTTTTATTCATTCATTCTTTTCTTTAGTTCCTATTGAGTTTCACCAACATATATCTGATGGCAATTATTGCATGAGACAGTATATATTCCTGCATTAGATGTGGATGTTTTAGGAAAATGTTTTGTTGTTTTAATGGGTTTTTTATTGTTTGTGATGTAGTTTGTATTGTTTAAATTCCTAGTTTATTTTGAGTGTTGTAAATTATCGTATTATTGGCATGGGGAGGTAAAAGTGTTTAACAAAATTGTGTACATTACATCGATATTAATAATTTTTTAAAAAAAACACATTTAATAAATGCATCACATATGAATTCTCTAACGGCGATGTTTCATTTTCGAAAAAATAGAACAAAAACATTCTTTTCACGTCACAAACGCACCACATATTTTCAAATATTGACTTCTATGTTATTTCTTCAAATCAGTCATCTTGAGAAATAAAGACGAAACGTTTGTGAACATGCATGTATGCCTTCACTGCACAGACCGTGATTGTTGTTGGATTCAGTCAGTGTTCCAATAAAGAAATTCTTCCTCGAAACAAAACCACAACTCCAGTTTATAAACAATTTTATTTTTTATTAAAAACAAGTTTATTTTATTTTTAAGGTTACGATGGTACTCGTTTTCTTAGGTTGAATAGCAGACTTGAAAAATGAGATTTTCGCCCGGACAAATCAAAACACGCCCCTTAGTTTAGAGCCTAAAAGCTCACTTCTCTCTGAAAGGCACACAAATCCAACTGCCTCACGCCCAGAGGGCCGGGTCTAACTGGCCTTCCATATTTGGAATATATGCACCTTCGACCGGAAATCCAAGAAATCCTGTCTTGATCTCGGTCATCCCCATTCGACAACTCAGAAGAGATAACGGCTAGACAGTGTACACTCAAAATAGCTTAACTGCAGACCATCTAAGAACATTTCTTTTCTCAAGTAGGTTTGTCTCAGCATGATTCCCCGTTTAATGAGACACTTATTTTATTTTAAACAAAAAACAATTTCTGTGTGGCCTAACTCACAATCAGAGATATTTTCAATTTCTCTGTACTACCCCCCATCCGACCTTTACACAAAACTGCTATTCGTATGCACCACTAAACATGCCACCTAGTGCATGTTTAGACGTTGATGAATGCATAAATAATTTTCAGTTTTTCCTTCTCCATAACGTTGGAATATTGTTTCTATAATTATCATAAGATATTATATACTAAACATGTGACCAAAGGCTGGGAAGATGATATCATGATGAACGAACATATAATACACTGACCGCACAGAAGAGGGTAATTACTGAGAGGAAGATATCATGGCGAACAACCACTTCCTCCCCAACCCAATAAAAGGAGGAATTACTATCTGGGAGGATGATATGATAGCAAAACAGATACTGCATTACCCCTACCCTAAAGGAGATGTAATATTTGGGAGGATTTTCCCCACCCCTTTTTAGAAATAGACACACATAAAATGTTATATTCTGAAATTACATTAACCAGAGTACTTAGATAAGTATGTTTCAGTTTGAACGAAAGTGGTACAAAAATATTGTGGGGTCTGCGTTAGTGTCGAGCGTCCATAGGATGGAAATATGTCACAAGTATTAAATATTATCTGCAATAAGTAACAGAAGTAAATTAAGCCATAGAAAAAAATTATACATAGACATTTTTTTTGGCATCCATTTATTTATAAGGAATGGGGTGATATCACTGGCTCGTCGTATCTGTTGCTTTTCAAATTAAAGTAAACGGTGTATCTCCCAAAGTTTATGTTAGTAAAAGTATAATGGGGCCTGATAGAATATGTATACAATGAAATAGATCGGAATTCTTTTTTCATTATGTGAATACCTCAGATTATAAAATTTTGTAATTATCTCGGACAGAGTATGGGGGACTGTTTTTGTAATATTTATTCATTTGGGGGTCAACAGAAATAAAATAAGTCGAGGTGGAGGAGGGCGTCGACATTTAGAGCGAGTTTTTTTTCATCGACCTTCGGTCTGAAATGTTACTTTTTGTCGTGACATTTGAAAATGTAATATTTTTTAATGTATTTTTTATGACGAGGTAAAGGTGGCCAATTACCCACATAAAAAGAAGTAGGAAATACGTAATAATAGTGTATAAGAGGAGTACTTTGATAATAGTAGATTTATTCGATCAGGTATTCATATACATACAGATGCACTGTCTGTCTGACAGCTAATTTAAAAGAAAGGCGCAACTATTCTTTTATGATCTGTAGGGGATAGGTAATCCTATACAACGCTTGGCGAAATCAAATATCAATTTGGCAGATCTGGTGGCTACAGTTCCACAAAATCAATATACACTTTATATTTGAAAAGGTTTCTACGACTTTTTTGAAATTGTCCTCTTTTCTTGGTGTCCTAGACCCATGCTCATTTTGCTTAATTCAACTATGTGCTATTTATATAGCAGCACTATAGGATGAGGTTTTAATTGCCCTGAGTTATAGAATTAATTTGCATGTAAGAAAGACAACTTGATTCGTACTTCCGTCTGTTAGTTGCAAAGTTGAAGAAAAAACAACCACAGAAAAAGGCTGTATGGTTCACATTGAAGACGACTGAAGAATGCCCGAGCGCTGATCCTGTGTGTCCTCGCTCCGGCTATCAAACCCCATCTTCCATTTTGTTGGTTTTTCAGAGTTTATATAACACTCGTTTACGTCATACTACATCAAATCTTGTTTTCAATTTCCGAAACGATATGTTTAATTTATGCTTTTAATCCGTTTATGGCTTACATTTTTCAATTTGGTTATCAATTTTATCCTGTTTATTTTTGCCCCGTTTTTCCCAGATTCCAGTCGTCCCATAGTTCGTCTGGTCAATACTAAAAGTGGTCACATAATTTTAGTCAGAATTCCTAATCAAATTCCGTTTTAAACATTTAATGAACTGCATTTATTTTCCATTATTCGCTTCATTGGTGTATATGGAAGAAATGTCATGATTTCCAATTTCTCTCCATTGTGTTTAAAATAATCCTTTCGTCTTTTTTTTTTAAATTGTTTTTTTTTTTATTATGTAGCCTTGAGTTTAGACGACTTTGTCCGTGTTTCTCACCTAAGCTATCAATGGTCTGCGTCATATTATTACATTTATCTATATATACATGTCAATGTTTGTGTGTGTTCCCTATAGAAAAAAAGGTTAGAGAATGTACATAAAACCTAAAAGTGTATTTATATGTAAAATTTTCCGCCGAAGTGGTCCTGAAACTCTAAGGGAGCTATAGGAGCAGATCCTTCCTTAAAACTTCAAATATATCCTATTTTTATGAAATTTAACTCGTATGTATAAAATCCTCCGGGAAAAGACAATGGAAACGTTTCCAAATTTCTGTGTTTCCCTTAATGTGCCGAATCTCAATGTGCCTCTTCTAAGGGAGCTATGGGGGCAAAACCTTCTTAAAACTTCAAATACCCGATTTTAATGACATTTAAAGCAGATGTATAGAACAGAGAGATTCAGAGATATTTCCAAAATTTCCGTTTTGTCCAACTATATTCGGGGGCGAAATTGGAGGCAGTTAAATAAAAGAAAGGAAAAAGAAGAAAGTAATATGGTGTTATGGACATAGTGAAAAGAGAAATATTGTTCCTCAATACCGAGCAACATCGGGTTTTTCTGCTAGTGTTATGATAGAGGAATATATATCAGTGACTACCTTATTCAACATGCACCTCCAGAAAGTGTTTTCGGCAAATGTTACTGTTGTCGACTTACAGTTGTGAAATTAGTCAAAAACAATTTATTTTAGTCTGCTTAATCATTTAAGTTAAAACATTTTAAGTACCGTAACTATTAGTTAATCTGCCTTGTCCCATGGTGATTCTTTGTTCATTCTTGCTTCCTTGAAAACAAAAAAACAAAAGCGATTTTTTTTCCACTAAAATTGGTCACATTAAGGGAATTATAGGAGCACAGAGAGATTTCTACATTTGGAAAAATTAACTCCAAACTTTGATTTTGGGAATTGCAATTCTATCGTCTTGGAATTGCAATTTTTGTGGCATCTATGAGAGAATCGATGTCAGTTTTGAGTAATGCTGAGAAGTAAACCAAATCTTTCTGAATCCTAAGGATATAATAAACCAAGACTTCGTTTTATCTTGAATGCGCTATTACTTTATTCACAACCAGGTAATCATTTCAATTACTGATATAAATTATTTTAAAAGAAAATAGAGTTGGGAAATTAGTCAAAAACAATTTATTTTACATCATCTACTCATTTGTGATCTATTTGTGTTAACAAAATTAATACTAGAAATAATAAGAAGTTTTAAGCAAATTTACTTTACTGTGAATAGCGATTGAGTAAACTAATCTGTGGTAGCCATTTTGAATCTTAACAGAAACTAAGTACATAACCAGAGCAGAAGCGAGTAAGGACCAAATACTTTGCCACCACATTTTCAGCCCTCACCGTTATATCACGTGAGTAACAGTAATGATTACCTACAACCAATAATTACGAAACTTAAAATGTTTATAACGGCTATTAAATTTTTTTAATGCAAATACGTCACAAATGAGTAGACTGCGAAAGTCGTCTGGTTTTCCGCCTCAGCATACCAGTCTGTCAGAGACTGCGCTATTGTAAATGCAGTGGCATTTTTCTGTCAGGCTGTGTATAAGTTCTGTCCCTCTATGAGAAGAAGTTAGCTTATAGCTAACTGCCTGAGGCGCCCTCACTAGAGAATGCCGGCTGGGCTGCTCTGGCAATTTTTAACTGGCCAGAAGGCAACACCTCGTGTGCTTGCTTATTCTCCCTACCTTTCGGCCTTGTGCCACATCTTCCCGTGTATTGATTTACTCCTCTCCAGGAGTTAGGCAAAAGGCCAGTTTTTATCTTACTCCCACAAGTAAGATGTGACCCAAGGTCGGGTCGGGAAGGAAACTAAAATTGTTTTTAATATTCATTCATATATAAAAATTATATACAGAAAGTGGCACAAGGCCAAAAAGGGGGCGACAAAACAAGTCCATCATCACTAAGTGTTACTAACTAATCTAATTTCATTACCATCCTTCACCAAAACACCACATATATATATAACATGCATCAGTCCGACAGTGGCTTTATTGCTGTCGAGCTGAGGTATGGTTCTGTTCAGTCCTAGGAGGTCCACCCTCCCAAGCTTTACCTTCTCTCTCTTAGAAGGGGCTAGTTTTTAGCTAATCGCTTGAGGCGCCTCTACCGGAAAATCCCAATAGGGCTGCTCAAGCATTTTTTGTAGGCCAGAGTGCACTTTTCAAAACCCACCCGACCTTGCAAAAGAGTTAAATAAAGCATCTCACTTAAAATCCATATCTTCTATATAATAAAGTAAAGTTGATTTTTCCCTATTTCATCAGTCACTATAGCTCTGTAAACAATATAGAATTCTGTCGCGCTTTATGCCAAAAATTAATGTGTGTTTTTGGAAAATATGTGTCCGGTTAATTTGCTTAAGTAATTTCTACATTTTTTCCGGCTTGCTTGTTGCTCCTAAAATAGTCATACATACAGGGAGCCGGAGTACTTTTCACTCACACGCTTAAATCTACTTTCATCGCCACCTTACGCCGGAAAGTATTCTTCATAGGACATTCTCACCGTCAATATTTAATTTTTACAGTTCTTGCTATTGTCTTTTACCTATCATACTTTTACTATTTAAATATGAGTCGCTTCCTTCAACCTACACTTTCTGCTTTTAAGGCGTTTTGATTGACTATAATCTATACTCGAATAACCGGATGGGATTGACGAACACTGAACAAACATTGAAATTAAAACATTAATTCATTCAGTAATAGCAATTAGCTGTTAACTTTCCTACATTGACAGGTTTTCTTGTTTTTCTTATTTATTTTGCTTTCATCGTTTTTTGTTTTGTTTTTGGTCTCTTCTTCCTTCTTTCTTTTTTGCGGGGTGTGGGGGGATTACAATTACTTTTCTATGCTGGAATAACCGAATGTAGTTTAAGAACAGAAACATGGCGATGAAGATTTCTTTCTTTCTTTTCTTAGGGGTGAGTCCATCACTATGCTCATAGCACCATCTTACTTTCTTTGTTTTTACTGCCCCTCCCCTCTTCCCGTCTCTCCCCTAATATATTCGGAAGAAGCTGAAATGTTGGAAAACTATCTGAATTAATGTCTTATATATATGGTTTGAATGTCAGTAAAATCGGATATCCTTATTTTAAGTCATTACGGATCACTTAGAGTTGGGAGCATGTAGATATTTGGCACATAAAGGGTAACGTAGAGATTCGGGGGTCACTTCCATTGTCTTCCCCAGAAAATTTCATACATATGATTTCAAGTTCATATAAATAGGAGATATTTGAAGTTTTAAGGGAGTTATGCCCTTAGGGGTGCATTTAGAGATCCGGGGACACTTCCATTGTCTTCTCCGGTAAATTTTGCATAAGAATATGCTTTTAGATTTTATGCAGATTCTCTAACCTTACATTCAATAGGGAACACAGAATCAGACACACACACACAGTATTTATGTACCACCCACATAGTATAATGTGGCACAAGGCCAGAAGGTGAGGGAGTAAAAAGCCAGTACCCTAGTAGAAGAGCCAGGCTGGCCTCTAAAAATAGTCTGAGCAGCCCCTGTAAGGACTCCTTTCCATAGAGGGGAAGTAAGGCCTGGGAGGGTTTACCTCCTACGACTATCCAAGACATATACTAGAGTCAGAAAGATAAAAGGCCACCAAAATGGCCAGTCTCTGTGAGACTGACTTTCGACTGGTATTTAGGAGGAAGAATCATTAGGTGACTTTCGCTATCTAAATCATTTTCTTCTGCGTGCACACACACACACACACAGTTTGAATTATCTACTAGACACCATCCTCGAGTGTTTTTGGTCTCTCTTTACAAGGATTTGTCAGGACATCCTGACATGAGGATACTTCCCCTACAAGTAAACCCTGACCAAATATTCAAAATAACATAGTATTCCAAGCCCAAATAAGATCCTTCGACACAACTATACACTGGCTCATATGAGGAATGGTGCACCTTCTCCAAGTAATGTTACCTCAAGTAACAGCACTTAGATGGATACTCCACCAGACTAGATGAATTCTTGTCCTGGAATCCGGTAAGACGAAGAGACCACAAGAAAGATATACTATAACATAATTAACTGGTCAATTGGGGAGAGGAAAATAAATGTTCTTAACTTCGTTACTAACTCAATGTTTGGAATTTAAAGAACTTTAATGAAATATTCGAATAGAATATTTATGTATCTCATATAGAGATCAAGTGTTAGCCCCATGAAGGGGCTCTTTGATTTCCGAGAATTTCGACTGAAGTAAAATGAAACAAAAAAGAGATTTAGTTTTATATATATATATATATATATATATATATATAAGATTAGTGGGTTTTTCTCGTTCTTAATCTTTTACTTACGTTTTTTCACCCCATTTTTGTTTTGATTATTCCCCAACCCCATCCTTAATTAGTTGACACATTGCTTCATTTGCCAGAGTTGCAAGTCATCCTTTGAGATTTTTCGAAGGAGGTGTTGTTGTTTTTAATAAAGCGTTGAGGCCTGCATCACATTTTTCGACTGCCAAATCTGCGTATCTAGAAATGTGGGTTCTTTTTACTAACAAAAAAATAACTTTTAGCATTATAAATATTTCATCATTTATTGTATATAAATTTGTTATTGCACAAACTCCCCATTGCATATTTTATATGAATATGGGTTTTAATTAGGATAGTCATAGTATAAATTCTTATGGTGAATGGGAGTTTGATTGTGAAGTATAAATGAGGTATTACAGTGAATAATGGTCACCCTTTGGCTAAGATCAAAGTGTAGTATCTGTTCCGATGGATACTACACCCTATAGACCGGTATCGTCTTGGCCTTCGGGTCTTGATTCCGCCGGTCTGTGGGTTTGTCCTGTGCAGTTCTAGGAGGTCCACCCTCCCAGGCTTTGCCTCCCCTCTTTGAGGTGGAGTAAGTTTATCGCTTACTGCTTGAGGCGCCCCTACCGGGGAATGCCGACGGGGCTGCCCAGACATTTTTTGTAGGCCAGAGTGCTCACCTTCTCGGGCGCTGGCTTTTCAATCCCACTTTCCCGACCTTGTGTCACATCTTACCTTGTGGGAGAAAAATAAATAAAATGGTCATAAATGAATCTTGTTAGCTTAGAATAGTCAGTATCCGTTAGTGACCGAATCTCTCCCCCCCACACACACTTTTTACCCCGTGTGCCGCATTTTTAAAACTATTTTACTGTTGTAATATTTTTCAATATAAATATTTACTTACGTTTCTTTTTTCATTTTGTTTATTTGTTCTTCTTTCAGCGCCCACTTGTCGAGACATCGTCTACAGAGACACATACAAAGATCCAAAAACGAGTTGTGTTTCCCGGACCAAAGTGAAGTTCCGACGTTGCGAAGGTTCGTGCGGACGACATTGCTGCAAACCGAAGAAAATCAAAACCAGGCGCATCCGTCTTTTCTGTGTGGACGGCAACAACTTCATCTACAATCTGCCCGTCATTCGCAAGTGCGGGTGTAAACGGTGCTGACGTCATTCATAAGACACGGCGCGAAACGCGTGTGCCTCATCAACAGAAATATACAAATAATACGGTATTATTGTAGTTTTACACCCTCGGCTAAATCACCCCAACACTCTAAAGGAAAAGAAATAGAAAGAAAGAAAAAGCAATGATTTTTTTAGACGATGACGTGCGAACTCCCTGAAAAACTTGGCAGAAAAAAAAAATTATTTCAGAATTTAAAGTCGGAGATCAGTTTCGCATATAAATTCAACGTAAAATCATCCCCATTTATGGCATTAACCATTTTTTTTTTGGGGGGGGGGCTATGGGAGATAAATTCGGTCCGTTTTTTAGAGGGGGGGGGTTCTACTTTATAGGCGATTACGTGTGGTTTTACAACCTTGCCAGTCAGACTTAGGGTTAGTGGTAAAAAAAGTAGTTAAAAGCCTGAAAAAGTTAGAATGGCTCGGAAATGGGATATCATTTTACGTTAAATTTATATAGGATACGAAATTGAGCCTTTATTCTAAATCCTAAAATATTTTTTGTTTGTTTGTGCGTTTTGTTTTTCTTTCCGCCAAGTTTTTCAGGGTGTTCACACGTAATCGCCGTTAAAAAAAGATAGAATCACGATTTTCTTGGGCGGGGGGAGGGGTACCTGAGGGTGTTAATCTACAAATTTACCAAAAATACCTTACGCTCTCTCGCCATTACGTCTGTCTTTACGAAGAACGGTAGAAATGTCGCGTGGAAAACAACAACAAAAAAACAACAAAAAAAACACAAAATAATAAAAGTGAGTGAAAGAGGGGGAGAGAGAGAGTAAATGAGTGAGAGAGAGAGAAAGAAAGAAAGAATAGAAAGACTCACAAACATTTATTGATCCGTTTATTATTATATCATTATTATTATCATTATTATTTTCTTCTTTTTAATTTAATTTATTTTATTTTTTGTTAATCAATTTGTCAAATGAACTGTCTGCCGGAAAAATTGTATAAAAGAAGAAAAGAAAATATTGATAATAATTAATTAATAAGTCAAGGAGAAAATAACGTATGAAAGATCAAAGGGAAGAAAAACAAAGGATTACGAACAAAACAAGGGGGGATGTAAAAAAAAAAAAAAAAAAAAAAACGGACGAAAAATAAAATACAGAAAGAAAGAAAAAAACGCGGGAAACTCTAAATAAAGAAGAAAAAATACGAATAAAAAAACGATTCTTCTTTCACGCAACAACATTTTTGTCTTCTTTTTGTAACAAGTAAAAAAAAGTTAATATCAAAATAAATATGTCTGACGTCATAACAAAAAGAAAAAAAATTACTTGGAAAAGTTTACATTCAACGATCAAAAAAAAAAGATAAATACAAGAAATAATAGAATTGTAAAAAGTTATATTGATAAAAGAAAAAAACAAAAACAGAAAAAAAAACAGATTCAAGCACAACAAAAAATGTAAGAGAAAGAAAATTAAAAAAAAGGAAAAAAGTTTTTAAAAAGAAAAAAAAACTCTAAAATAAAACTATAACCTCCATTCATGTATTCAACACTTATTCTCGTATAGAAATATAAATAAATCAATAAATAAAGATGATACGGAGACCTTGTCACAACAACACAAAAAAAGGAATTCTGTGCCCTTCATCCCCAGGCCTAACCCTAACCCTCTCTGTTGAGTATACTTTTGTTAACTACTACCTCTTTTATAGATGTGCATCTGTATTCAGCAGAACTTTATCCTTTTCTAGCCCATATCTTTTACTCTTCGATACACCCCACCCCAACCCGCCCACCGACCCCCTATTCCCAACATTTACTTTCCTAGCGCCATGAAACTCTTATTTTGACAATAAATTTGGTTAGTTAAAGATGCTTCTTCTGGTTTCAGAATTTTTTTAAATGAGGATTGAAAATTGGGATTATTTTTATTATTCGGACTACTGTTCTCATCTTGGATGTTTTTCTCAAAACGTTTCGACCAATGTAACATTCGTTCTGTGGCGTAACGGATAATGGCGTTGAGTAAGTGATCGTCTTCTGGTGGTGGTTGAAGGTTCAACCCTCAATACAGGCGATGATAACTAAGAATAAAATTTACTTAACACTTTCACCTGGCCATGGACCCTGTCATGGCTGACCGAACGAGAACAATCTACCCCCAGCAGATTAAATAAAGGGTTCAGTTCTCACGACGGGAAGATGTGACACAAGGTCTGAAGGTGGGAATTGAAAAGCCAGCACCCAAGAGCAAGAGCACTCTGGCCGACAAAAAAATACCCGAGAAGCCTCATCGACATTCCCCTAACTCCTTCTCAAAGAGAAAAGGTAAAGTCCCATAACTCAGTCAGGCAGAAACAAAAGCTATCCAACTCAAATTCTGTCGGACTGATTGTTGAGAAAGTATCCTCAACTTGGTATGAGAAACACCACCACCACGGACCTCGGGGTTAAGTCCCACATAAAGAGTCCAGAGCTCGAAAACATTCGCCTGGTTAAAGGTTATATCTGTAATGGAGCTGTTGTTGATCTCCACAGTGTGTTCTCCTCGATCCCCACGGTTCGTCAACTTCGTTAACGGGATTAAATGGTCGGGATTCGGTGCTAATGGGACAGTCAAGGCTTCTATCTCCTCTTCTCTCCATCGCTTTCTTCTTCATTACCATAACTGCTTTTATGAACGTTATTAAAAAAAAAAAAAGAAGCATCAAATACAATTGGGCTTTAAAAACTTCTTTGAGGTTTCCTTCGTTCTTAAGAGAATACACACCTCAAACAACCCCACACCCCATGGAAGAAGAAAGCAGCTATTCAAAAGCCTAACTGCCCTCTCTGGTGGTACAGACAAAAGAGACCCGATTCTCTCTACCAATTTGCTACATCAGCTTACTGGGCAAATGATGTCACGACCAGGACGCATAGCCTTCTTCTAATCCTAAATGGAAAATTTCACTCTTCCTAATCTTTAACCCTACGTGAAATTTACCATACTAATTCCATTCTTGCACACCCGTCTCTAATATTTCTACATTATTAATAGTAATTACTATTAGTAGCTGCATTTGCTGCTTATAACAAAGATGGCATCCATCTGAAAAATATTCCAAGTCTGATAAAGTATTTTCTGAAAGGAATGAAAGTGAATTACATGTTATTGTTCTGAACATCGGGCGAAACGTGAAAACAACCAAGATGAGAATAGTAGTCCGAATAATCCGAATGTTTCTTCTTGATTTCACCTTTTTAAACCATGTTTTTTTGTTTGTTTGTTTTGTGTTTTCTGACTCTAAAGGAAATAATTTTACACACACAAACTGACAGTGGTGTGTGTGCATTCTTCACTTTGTAACCCTGTTTCTTTGTGAGGGCTTTGTCTTTAGCAGTTGTGAAGAGTTCCACCGGGAGACCGTCTACACCTTGGGATTTATTATTTTTCAGCTTCGACAACTGAATGGATCTCTTCGACCGAGAGTGGGTTGATGTTACATTCATGCAAGGCAAGCAAAACTCACCAACATCGATTATGCTGATGGCATTGCAATTCTCAGCGATAATCATCACGCTATCTAGCATGTTGTCACTCGAATCAATGAATTCAACTACAAATTGGGAATGCAAATCAATGGGGCGAAGAGAAAGCTCCGTATGTCTGGTGTTCTTGCAGCCAATCATACCCTCGTTCACCAGAATGGAACAACTCTGGAGGAGGAGGAGGTCGGAACTTTCAAATACTTGGGTACAGCATTTACGTCAACAGGCCAGGGCAAGGATGAAATTCAATTTCGTATCAATAGTGCCAGGTCAGCCTTCTGTCATCTGCAAGCTTGCCTTTGGTTGTGTAATGAAATCCGTCCGACTAAACACAAAGTACTGGATTTATCATGCGCTAGTACGTTCCCATCATTCTTTACAGACTACAAGTCTTCAATCATAACCGTTTACGTCAACTGGCCCATATCAGACCACAGGACAGAATCTCCAATGTGGAAGTCTGGCATCATTACAACACACTTTCTGTCTCCCAGTTGCTTATAAGTAGACACCTTCATCGTTTGGGTCACATTCTCCGATGCAAACAAAGTAAACTCATACGCAGAGCTGTGGCTCCCGAACCCTAACCCCCCCCCCGGATGGCAAAAGCATAGAGGTGGTCCGTTGAAAACCTGGGTCATGACGGTCAAGACACAGAAATTATGTCTGGCCATTGCATCTACAGTCTTCCGACGTTGGATAAAGAACTGGCTCCAAATTTTCACTAGCAGACACTTCACGATTTATTTTCATTGGAAATATTATTGTACGACCTTTGTTTAAACTGAAACATACTTATCTAAGTACTCTGGTTAATGTAGTTTCAGAATATATTTGAATATAAGGGTCTTCCTCCAAAACCCTTGCAAGAGTTTGTGACATATTTCTATTCTATAGACGTCCAGTGAGAACGCAAACCCCACGATATTATTGTACTACCTTTGGACAGAAAAGATACTACACTTTGAACCTAGCCTAAAGGCCAAGAAAGTGTATTTTGGTCAGAGTTTTATGTCGGACACAACAGCGACACTAGATGAAATTTTTTAAATTACTATTTTTTGCATTGCATCTTCAGTGATCAAGAGACCCCATCAAGTAATAAAGGGGCGGACATGGTAACGTACGTACGAACATGAAATTTCTTTAGCGTATTATTATATAGATAAGTATTACAAAAATATTAATATTTACTGCCAGGGGCATATGTTATGAAGAGTATAATTCGGTTAATGGTAACCAGTTTCAAGCAGTATCTTCGGTTTCGTAAGATTTCAAAAATAATTTTATTAATAAAGTAATAAATGATTGCCAATGAATTTGCTTTATTTACTAGCTGGCTTCGTCCAATTGCTACTGCTTCACAAATTAATTCCTATTCACTACTTAAAATCATTGAAACGAAACTACCGGAAAGTGCGCTGGAAACACATACGTTCACTTTTATTGTATAAGCTATCAGTTAAGTTATTAAGCCCCCTCTTCTTTACTCATAAAAATTAAATTTGCATAGGTGATTACTGAAACGAGACGAACACACCTATGTTCACTCTTATTATATTCGTAAGAATTAATGGGGGAAACAAATTTTCATTATTGAAAAGAATCAAGCTATAACTAAAGTTCTGTTCGTTTTTTTTTTCTTTTAATAAAAAAAAATTCTGTTTCGGATTTTTGGGAGGGGATAAAAGGACTGATAATTTGTATTAGTTGAACTACTTATAGAAGGAGTGCATATGACCTAAGTAAACCTAGTATAGAATTAAATACAACATGGGGACAAATAAGTACAGTAGATTAGAACACCATTTAATATATATAAGTATTACAAAAGATCAGAAAAACATTGGTACCGTCGGTTTCAAATCCAAACAAAGGGAACTTATAATTAGTTTCCTTTGCCGGACTCTCTTAAGCCTAAGTCTAGAAACTGACAACTATAAGACAACGTATATCTGCAACATGGAGAGTCTTCAGGTATCTATCAACAATTTTACAAAATACAACATCCCATTGTATGCGAGAGTGTCAGCATACAACGCACATGTCCGACCTGTACTCTTGTATGACTGTGAAACATGGTCAACGACGAAACATCAGAATAATATGATCCTGGCTACAGTGCATCGGATGGAGAAAATTGTTGTGCATAAGATAGTATGTTGCACAACAACATCTCAACAGGTACGGACACGTCGCATGCCATCAGTCATCTGAAATGCTCCAAAGTGTGTACCACATTAACGTCTATGGCCCAAAGCTGCTTAAGACATGGAGGGGATAAGTTGATGACAACCTGATCCTGATGGGTGGCATAAGTGAAATAGCAACAGACAGGAAAAGTCTAACCTCAAGCATCAGATAAGAAGATGACAAATGAATGAAAATAATATCTTGATTTTAATCTTTGTAAGTGTTGCAAAACTGTTCTATTCAAGTAATTAATTTTACCTGTCCTGGGACAGGTATTCTTCTAGTAATGTGTGTGTGTGTGTGTAAAGTGAGAAAATAAAGGTAAAAATTATATCTTTAGATTATATCCTATCTGGAAGAGCAATGCTCTGTATACAAGATAGAGCAATAGTATAAGTAGATAAGTGATGAGAATAAGAGCAGTTCTTTGAAAATCCATGGATTAAGGAAAGAAAAGGTTTTTTTTTGGTTTTTTTATAACCCTTGTTTGAACAATTGATGATTTAATAAATATTGCATTTTATCCAATTTTTATTCTCATCACTTATCTACATGCATATGTATATTTGGGCAGCATTCCTGCTTTTAAACATGTTTCATTAAATAAATTAAATTCTGTCTTCATACTTTCGATCGAATCCTTTCAAATATATATATATATATATATATATATATATATATATAATGGTAATAATCCAGGTAAAAAATATCCACAGGGTGGTAATCCAGAGAATTTTAACCGGGTTTATAAAAAGTGCTCAATATCAAAATAGAGCTTTATATATGATAATTTTTTTTTTATTTACACAGACATGTACAAAATCTGCGACACTGGCATGTCGATGTTATCGATCAACAGTTACTATAAACTGAGATCTCATCAGGCAGAGTTAGAATCCGATCTTAACTTCAGATCATATTTGGAGAGAATCTCCAAATATGATCTGAGATTAAGATCGGATTCTAACTCTTCCTGATGAGATCTCAGTTTATAGTAACTGTTGATCGATAACATCGACATGCCAGTGTCGCAGATTTTGTACATGTCTGTATAAATAAAAAAATAAAAAATAAAAAATTATCATATATATATATATATATATATATAGTTAGGTTCATGTATATGTTTATATATTTGTATGTACAGGATTCACTCCTAAACTAATTAACCGATCATTATGAATTTTGGAACGAATCTATTAAGCATAAGAGTTAGTAAAGTGGACTATATTTAGTTTTATGCAAAATTCACATACTTCCACTCTTTCTTTGCTGAAATAAATAATTTTATAAAATAACTAAAGTGAAATAAAATATATTCGTACCAATAAGATAGTGGAAGGAAAAATTTTAAATAGGCTAGTCGGAATTAAGTATTGATATGTCAGACGGATTACTATTTGGTCCCCCGATTTATAAAATCGGGACACCTATGTTTTGAAGCATTTCCGTCCGTCCGTTCGGATTTTTCTCCGCAACCATCCATTGAATTTCTGAAATTTTGCATGAAGTTGTAACTTTTGTCAGGTTAGAAAGTGACATTCTCCGATTTTTGAAAAAAAATCTGGTTAGCCCCCCAGGGGTTCAAAAGGCCCCAAAACGGTAAAAAAATGACATTTTTTGCCCCATAACTTTTCATCCATCCATTCAATTTCTCTGAAACTTGGCCAAAATATGGAGGCAATTGTTCCTAATAGAAAATAAGTATCGCCGACCGTGGAAAAAATGTGGTTCGCGCCCCCAGGGGGTACAATGGGGGTCAAAACTGCCCCAAATCGCCCAAATTTATTGTATTTTACACTCGCCACAGAGGGGGACCACGCATGCGCGGCTTGTTAAGTCTGAGATTGAAAATCCGATAAGATAATTTTATATGTTAGATTAGTTGTCTTTCAATTTCCGATTGAAATGTTTACGAAAATAAATTCACCTTAAAGAAATAAACTATTTCATGGATATTGATTAAACTAGACATACCCATGACCCGTTGGGTCACAACCACAACCATTATTTATTCTACTTTGATTTCATTTGAAAATTCATAAACCGTGACATATATTTTAAGACATTCTTCTTGCATAACTAAAATATTATTTTATATTATTAATTATTATTATTATTATTATTATATAGAAGTATTCTTATTCTTTATTCTTATATAGAGGTAAAGAGACTTACAATTTTGCCATCTAATTTACATATGTATTTATGGTCTATACAGACACTATATAAATAAGATAGCCACGCTGAAAAAGTGCTACTTTCTCTAAATGTTCACAGCGACATATGCAAGAGTTGTATACCTTCACCCCACCTCATAAAAAATGTATATTCAAATTATGACAAAAACATAGAATCAAGAACGAGGCCCTATCAAAAGATTAACGATATAATTAACATTATTAACGAGATGAACATTGCAATTATCAAAGCCCATGAGAGGTAAAATTATTTCCGTAAATTTTAAATGTCATTTTCTAATCTATGTTTTCCCTCATTTTATCCATAACCACCGTGAGGGTCTCCTGGGAGTCTCTGTTGTTTTGGGTGGTCTTATTTCTTGTATTCCCAGTCAATCGGTGAAACTTCTCAGACAACATGAAGAGGAATGCGTACATAGAAGACGCTACCAAGAAGACAGGCTCCCTTTACTGGGCTAGAACACGTACCACACCTGCCAGTATCCAAATATCTCTATAAAGCCATCATTCGCCTGTGCATGGAGTATTTTTGCCACATCTGGGCTGGTGCAGCAACCATTAGCTTCTCCCTCTTGGACAGGGTGTAAAAAAAAGAATTTCTAATAGCTTCTATACTGCCTGCCAAGCTCTAGCCCTTGTAGAATCGCCACAGTATTGCATCCCTGTGCTTGTTTTACAAATACTTCCATGTAATGTGCTCCGATGAACTTACTGCACTTGTAACCCACCCACCCCCACACACACACACAACGTAAATACCTGCGACCCATCCGATTAGCAGCAAAATCCCACCCCTTCATTATAGAGGTACCTAGATGCTGGAATATTTCTTTCCTCAGACCGCTTGTCTTTGGAATTCCCTCCCTGCTCCCCCTCACAGTACCAACATGCAGAAATGTAATATGAACAAATGTGAACAAAAATATTGCTGCCCGACTCCCCACCCTATAAAACTGACCGCTATCACAGTAGCTCCTCACGCTTCAGTGGCAATATGCGTTGTTTGAGGGTGAACAAAATTAAAAAGAAAATAATATTTTTAACTTGTCAGTCCTTTGTTTAATGATCCTGCAGAAAATCCATGACAGCCTATTTCAATCAAAGTGCAGCTCGTTTTCTGCAACTATGAATATACAAATTTAATTATGTTTCGGAATGTTTTTAATAAAAAAATAAATAAATAAATTTAAAAAAATGAAAATATAATTATTCAAATACCCTTCATGATTTTTGTTTTACGGCATATCAACCCTTTTCGGGTTGTTTAATGCTGAATCCAGTCATTTTTTGTAAAAGTGACTGGATTCTGTATAATATAGTTTTAGGATATTTTAGAAAAGTAACATAAGAGATCAAGAAAAGTGAGAGAAAGAGAGAGAGAGAGAGAGAGAGAGAGAGAGAGAGAGAGAGAGAGAGAGAGAGAGAGAAGACCGTAAAAGAAAAACGGGGGGGGGGGGTAATAGGGAGGGAGAGAAGAGGAGAAAGAGAAGGGGGAGATAGGGAGAGAAATGAAAATATATATTGCAAAGAATCCATTTTAGCCCTCCGAATCCCAAATGTTCTGACGGTAAACTGGACTTTGAAAGGACTTTTTTTTTTAAACTAAAATGTGACAACGTATATTTTTGTCAAAGTAGTTGTCTATTTTTTTCATGAACGATTTCTTATAAAAGGTTATTTTTATTCAAAACAACGATGAACTGGAATCTTGTATTTCAGAGGATTGATAATTTATATTATTTGGATTAATTCAGACTACTGTTCTCATCTTGTATGTTATTCTCACAACGTTTCGGCCGATGTAACATCCGACCTTCTTCATGCGCATTTTGTCGAACTCTGGAATCTTCATGTTGAACAGAACCCTTTATTTAATCCATGGGGTAGCTTACTCTCGTTCTGTCATCTGTCTATTAACTTATATATATATTTTTTCGAAAGCCAACTTATCCATCTGTATTTCTCCTCTGATGATAAGATTTCGATCTTTGAAAAGCCTTGGCTTAAGGAAAGAATAATAAACACTAGTTTATTACTGAATACACCTTGCATTGAACAATTGAAATTTGAAATAAATTTGGACAATCGTCTCATATTTATCACTCTTTTTTCTTCTATCTCTCTCTATATATATATATGTGTGTGTGTGTAATTTTTATGTATTTATGTTTGAAATTACGTATATGTTCATGTTCCATTGTATATGTATAAGCCTATATGTGTCACTGTTAGTCTTGGCCACTTAAATTTTCTAAGTACCTTTCAAATTTTAAAACAATAGACTGTAATGTGACGACAATCTTTCATCCTATAATTTCTTTAAATAGATTTAATTAACTTTGAAAATCTTTTTATAATAATTTTATGAAACCTGTTTGAATTGCTAGCCCCTAAAAATTAACTCTCGTATAACTCACTTTTAATCTTGGATTATTGTAGATCTGTCTTCTCAGGGTGGGAATAAATTTTGGAATACTCTCTCTTTTTAGGATAGTATAACTATCCCCTAGCTGAGTTTTTATCATCAATTGTAGTGAATCTAGCTACCAGAACATACAGTATGTCCACCATCTTAGTGATTTTATTAATTTTATTAATGCTTAATTTATCATTATTATTGTTGATTCTTGTCTTTGGTGGGTTCAATCAAGGATAATGCCTCTACCTAAGTTTGTGGAAATTATGCATTCTCTAGTAGTTATGCATTCTCTATTAGTCATGCATCCTCTAGTGGTTATCCATCCTCTAGTGGTTATGCATTCTCTAGTAGTTATGCATCCTCTATTAGTTATGCATTCTCTAGTGGTTATGCATTCTCTATTAGTTATGCATTCTCTATTAGTTATGCATTCTCTATTGGTTATGCATTCTCTAGTTGTTATGCATCCTCTATTAGTTATGCATTCTCTAGTTGTTATGCATTCTCTATTAGTTATGCATTCTCTAGTGGTTATGCATTCTCTTTAAGTTATGCATTCTCTAGTGGTTATGCATCCTCTATTAGTTATGCATTCTCTAGTTGTTATGCATTCTCTATTAGTTATGCATTCTCTAGTGGTTATGCATTCTCTTTAAGTTATGCATTCTCTAGTAGTTATGCATCCTCTATTAGTTATGCATTCTCTAGTGGTTATGCATCCTCTATTAGTTATGCATTCTCTAGTTGTTATGCATTCTCTATTAGTTATGCATTCTCTAGTGGTTATGCATTCTCTAGTAGTTATGCATCCTCTATTAGTTATGCATTCTCTAGTGGTTATGCATTCTCTAGTAGTTATGCATTCTCTAGTAGTTATGCATTCTCTATTGGTTATGCATTCTCTATTAGTTATCCATTCTCTATTGGTTATGCATCCTCTATTAGTTATGCATTCTCTAGTAGTTATGCATCCTCTATTGGTTATGCATTCTCTAGTAGTTATGCATTCTCTATTGGTTATGCATCCTCTATTGGTTATGCATTCTCTAGTGGTTATGCATTCTCTATTGGTTATGCATTCTCTAGTTGTTATGCATTCTCTTTAAGTTATGCATTCTCTAGTAGTTATGCATTCTCTAGTGGTTATGCATCTCTATTAGTCATGCATCCTCTAGTGGTTATGCATTCTCTAGTAGTCATGCATTCTCTATTAGTTATCCATTCTCTAGTGGTTATGCATTCTCTAGTAGTCATGCATTCTCTAGTAGTCATGCATTCTCTAGTAGTTATGCATTCTCTAGTAGTAATGCATCCTCTAGTAGTTATGCATCCTCTATTAGTCATGCATTCTCTAGTAGTCATGCATTCTCTAGTAGTCATGCATTCTCTAGTGGTTATGCATCTTCTAGTAGTCATGCATTTTCTAGTAGTCATGCATTCTCTAGTAGTTATGCATTCTCTAGTAGTCATGCATTCTATAGTAGATATCTTAATTTAAATTTCTTTGAGCTCATTTTAATATGACTCAATTTCTGAATTACAAGTTCTATATTTTGTATTACAATCTCAACTAATTCTGTAGCTAATTTGACCATGAGCTTTATCCTTTAATTAATCTTTCAAGTTTATTTTCTACTACTTCTAACCTATTAGAAATAGTTTTTAACTAGGCCCCTTACTTTAGCTTTTATAGCCAATTCCTCTACCACTGATATTTAAACTTCAGAAACTTTAACCTTTTCTCATTCTTTGATTATATATGTTATTAATTCTCCCTTCTAATAACTCTTAAATATTGTATAAAATAATATTTATTTTAATTTTTCCTTTTGAGGTGCGACCTCCCACTTGTAAGATTGCATAGACTTCTTTCTATTTTGAACCATATGTGCATCCCGAATTAAAGTTTCAATCTGGTAAAACTTTTATTTGAGGCTTATAGTATCAACTCTCCTCATCGTTCTATTTGATGTATAAATGGTGACGTCGATCTGTATTCCATTGATGCTGTGTGTATTCTTTAACTTTTAACTCTGTGTCAATACACTGTGCTGATGATGAGATCTAATATCAATAAAACATATGGTCTCTGAAACGATCGTACACAAACAGTTGTTATGTTAAATTCTTGGAACGCGATCTGATCATGTAATTGCGGTTACATGTGTCTATGTTTTTATATATATATATATATATATATATACACACAAACACACACACACATACATACATACATACATTATGTATATACATATATATGTATGATGAAAAAAGTGGAAATAATATTCCAACGTGATGAAAAATGAAAAACCAAAATTATTTATGTATTCATCAACATTTCGTCTTTATTTCAAGTCTTCCTCGGGATGATTGATTTGAAGAAAACAAAACACAAGTACAATACTTGGTGTGTATGTGTATGATGTAGTTTTAGGATATATTAGAAAAGTCAACAAAAGAGATCAAGAATAGAGAGAGACAAAGAGAAGACTGTTAAAGAAAAACAGGGGAGGGGGGCATACGGAGAGAGAGAGAGAGCGAGGTGGAAGAGGGAGAGTAAAAAATATGGTTTCTGAATTCAGTTATTTTGTTTTTTCCTTTTTCATATATATGTGTATATATTTATGATGTAGTAATAAGTAGCAAGACTACACATCTAAAACTAAAATAGGTTTAAGGCTCCTAAAATTCATACTAGAATTGTTCGCAAGTACCCATGGTGAAACGGATATAAGTGTTAAGTAATAATCGGTTCTTAGTTACAGTCTTCTGGAGGTTGAAGTTTCAATCCTCAGTGCGGTTCATACTAAGAATACAATTACGAATTACCGAAGACTTCTAGCCGATCATGGCTGACGGAACGAGAGCAACCTACCCCCATAGATTAAATAAAGGGTTTTGTACTGAATTCCCTATAGATTTCAGAGTTCGATAAGACGCACTTGAAGATGGCCGGAGGTTACATCGGCCGAAACGTTGTGAGAATAGCATCCAAGATGAGACGCACTTGAAGATGGCCGGAGGTTACATCGGCCGAAGCGTTGTGAGAATAGCATCCAAGATGAGAACAGTAGTTCAAATAACAAAAATTAAACATAGACCAAAAAATTATCATGTACATTCATTTTTTTTTTTTTACCATTATTACTGAATTCACCCAGTTTATTCATCATACTAGTTTTAATGTCTGTTTAACATACTGACATTTTTTGGACAACTTTTAGAAATTGACTTCCAAACTAACCTATCTCTGGACAGGTCTTTATTTATCCTTCTTTCTCTTAAATCTGCCATTATAACTTCTTACCATGTTTTCCTTTGTCTTGCCATGCCAACTGACCCTCCTACTCAACTGTTCTACAACTACTGACCTAAGCACTCTCATCCATTCTTTTTACTGCTTTGAGAACATCAGCCCGTCTTTAAAACTCACACTACGCATCCATCGTATCATTCTCATATCATTTCTCTCCATGCAATGCATGTCCTCAACCTTCACTATCCAGGTTGGTTTCACTTCGATATCGCATCACACTGCATACACATGCCTGATAGACTTCATTTGGTCGACAGTGGCAACGCTCTGCTGGTTAGTAATGGCAGCTTACTTCATCTACTTCTAACACTTGCAATTACACTAGCTCCTCCTTGTGCTTCAATGATATCACCAAGGTAACAAAATTTCCAGATATCATCTCTCAACCTATTTGTAATTCCACTGCACTTATTGTGTATCAAATGCTTACAAATAACACAAAAAATTTGA
The DNA here is from genome assembly GCA_963556195.1 of Sepiola atlantica. Classification (NCBI taxonomy): domain Eukaryota; kingdom Metazoa; phylum Mollusca; class Cephalopoda; order Sepiida; family Sepiolidae; genus Sepiola; species Sepiola atlantica. Next base: position 91,190,464 of record OY744525.1, on the reverse strand, counting down.
GTTGCTCCCAACTCCCTTTCCACAAACTAAGCAGATTTTCCAACACTGCATCCACTGATCATCACTTGGTCTTGGTAATGTTGACTCCAGATGTTTCATTTAATAAGTAGCTCTTCCATTTTTCAACAGGAAAGTACTAAATCATCAGCATAAAGCATCTCTTCTGAACAACCAATCGGTTGGTAATGAAAAGAGAAAAAAAAAGGCCCCTTTATTTACAAGCCTACCACGACAGCAAGTCGGAGAAAAGCAGTCAGAGGAAATACTCTAGAAGAATACAAAAATAATTGTGAATGGACCCATCGGCATCCCTAGTCGGCGCGCCTCAGGCAATAAACCAACCTACCTCCTGATGAAGGAGATAATGCCTATGAGGATTGCCTCCGAGGTCCAAATCCTGGAATTGCTGCATCATCGGTGCATATACTACATCTCCTGGAAGTCCATTCCAAGGTCTAGGGATCCTGATTGATAAAGCAGCTTTCGTCCAGTTCAATCGAAATCGGCAGTGAAACAGTTTCTGGCAAAGCCCGCGCAGACCTCTTTCTGGTGCAGGAATGAATAGTAGGTCCTGAGGGAGATCATGATGGCTATTGAGGAGATTAAAGGTCAAAATGAAATCACTGTGTAAACATAGGTGCTCAAGGGATACAATATTAAGCTTCTTAAGTCGGCTTTCATAGGGAAGATCCCGTCATCCCTGCATCATTCAAGTAGCCAGTTGTTGAACTTTCCTCATGTGCCGAATATCATAAATTAGATATGGAGCAGAGGCCTGGACACCATATTCTAACAACGGTCTATAATTGAGATCCTTTAATACTTTTACTAATTGAGTTTTCTGTGTACACTTTCCGATTTTAATATTATAGTCCAATTCCCATGTATAGTTACTGGTGCTCAAGATAGAGTACAATATTGTATATAAGGTCTTATTAAAGGCCTAGTTACTCTAACTGTTCATGAATTGTGATAAAACCGACTTCTGTCAATGCAGATTTACGCCAACAGCCAAAAAAGACCAAATGAAAACGAGAAAGTTAAATTTTGTTTAATTACTATTTTTTTTTAAATATAAATAGTCATTTTAGTACTGGTACAGCTTTTGACCCAGACCGACTAGATTATGGTTAGGATGAGGTTATGGTTAGTTTAGGGTTAGGATGAGATTAGGGTTAGTTTAAAGTTAAGGTGCAACAGATGTGCTAGTTCTTATCGATTTTATTTCTTTTTCCGAGCTTGCAGATATGTTCGCATATTGTGCAAGGTTCTTTTTTTTCCTGGCAAAATTCGATCAGTCCTTTGAGAGACTGAATCGCCTGTCTTAAAACGCTGAAATTCATTATCACTTAATGAATTTTACGATTTACACAATGTAAAGTGTCGTCTGCTTTTCTCGCATTCTGATTGGACAAGCGCTTCAGCATCTTCGATCTGTTTACGTGAACACCCGAAAGATGCCGAATGAAAAGTCGGCTTTATCACGGTTCCCAAACTATACCAGTACCCAAATATTTAAAGATATATAATTCTGACCTAACAAAATCGGGTTATGTCCCTTGCATTTATATCAGAGTTATGTCCCTTGGATTTATATCAGAGTTATGTACCTTGTTATTTATTCTGGACGGAAGTTCAGAAAACTCGTTCCACTCATAGCTTTTCATTCTTCTCTCTAGTAAAGTAGTTAAACTTAAGGATTCTAAACCTATTTTCATAATTGAGATCCTTTAATCCTTTTATTAGTTTAGTATCCTGGGTATCTTTTACTTTACTCCGCAGAGTCGTGAACGGGGTAAAAAAAAAACGAACGAGAAAGTAAAGGTGACCTACGTCGAGAATAGATATTTTCCTACGTAGCTATGACATTTATTTGTATTTTTACGTAGTATACATGGGTTTTTATTAGATGTAAAAAAAAAATTCTTGTTTTTTTTTTGCACAAAAAGAAAATGGCGCCATTCCTCATTCTCTTACATGCGCCCCCCCACCCCCCACCCCCACGACCGCCATCTTGGATTTTGCGATTTTGGTGTGACGAACAATTTAATTTCTAATAAATAGCACTTCGAACGGGTTAAAAATACAAATAAATGCCACAGGTAAGTTTGAAAATAACTTTTATCGCCTACAGTTACTTTTATTTGTTGTATATTTGTTTTTTTTTAGCGTTTTTAGTCTGCTGAGTAAAGTAAAAGATAACCAGTATCCTAGTTAAACCTAAGATTGTTATGTTTTTGTGACTTCCTGTGAAATCGTACACGTCATCTGACGTATGGATGACTAGAAATGACAAATAAAACCTTTTTGTTAGAATTTCTTTGTGCGAATTTTATTATTACTATTATTATTATTATTATTGTTGTTCCTTCGAATTATAGTTTAATAATAATAATACATTTGTTTAATAATTTTTTTTTTTTTAGTTTAATATAGTAATAAACAAATAATATTTACATAGAAAAGACACATTTTATTATTAATGTAAGTGTTGGCAATAAATATGCCAAATAATAATAAAACATATGCTATAATAATAAAACATTTTATTGAATTAATTTTAAGAAACAAATTATCAACGAAAGTTTTTTTGGGTTTTTTTCATTGAAAAAATTGAATTTTATTGAATTAATTTTAACAAACTAATTATCAACCGAAAGTTCTTCTTGATAACGTTAACCAATTCATTGACCTTATCGTGTCTCTTGTTTGTAGAATTAAATCATGCAAATTTATATTCATACAGTATAATTCTGCAGCTGGAATTATATCTGAAAATAACTTCTCCATTATTTTAATTTTAACTTTATCTTATTGGAAGGTGATCAATAGTAATTAAAAAAGGAAACGAAAGTCGAAATTAAAAAAAAGTTTAATAAAGGTGAAAGTGTAAATAGTAATTTTTGTTATTCAGAAATGCTAACAAAAAGATTTTATTTTTCATTTTTGGTCATCCGTAGGTCAGATGATGCGCATGATTAAACAGGAAGTCACAAAGACATAAAAATCTTGGATTTAACCAGTATCTTTTCTGTGTACACCTTCCAATAGTAATATTATAGCCTAATTCCCATGTCTAGTAACTGGTGCCACTATTTTATACAAGGTCTTCTGAAATCATTAAACATCCTAACAATCGCATTTGAAATAAAATGTGATCATCGAACCAGTCATTTTATTTGCCTTTGAGACAATAGACAAAATATGATTATGAAAGTGACATTTAGCATTAACATTTACTCTAATGTCACATGTCTCAGTTACTTTTTTTATTCTTCTTTCCAATATGTAAAATAATATGTAAAAAGTGCCGCCTCCCCTACCCACCCTAGGAGGTATTCTGGAAGAGCACAAAAATAGCTGTGAACAGACCGATCGGCATTTCCCAGTAGGGGCGCCTCAGTGACAGGCAATAAACCAACCTCCCTCCCGAAGGAGGAGATAATGCCTCGGAGGATAGTCTCCTAGGTCCAAATAAATAAAAATAAAAATGTCAAAAAAAATCTGGACAGTATAGGGAGATGCGTGCGGAAGAGTAGACTTCCATGGTATGGCCACGTTGAAAGAATGGATGAAAGATTTTAGTAGATGTAGAAACAGTTGAGATAGCAGGTTCAGTTCCCAGGAGAAGACCAAGGAAAACACGAGAAGAAGTGATAAAATTGGACTTGAAGGAAAGAGGGATAAATAAAAACCTGGACAGAGATAGGTTAGTTTGGAAGTCAATTTCTTAAATCCGTCCAACACATGGCAGCATATAAAATGCTGATGATCATGATCATGATGATTTACACTTTTCAGAGTATTATTATAGACTAGCAGGGCTACCCGACGTTGCTCGGGGTCATAAAAACATATAATTGAGGAGAAATCGCATGTGTAACATCTTTATATTCAAACTTCTATTTCCCCCCCTTCCTCTATAGCCGTCTCTTTATCTTTCTACCTTTCTCTTCCCTGGTCGCCCCATTTCACCGCTAATTTTTAATTCTTCCCCACCATTTCTCCTACGTTGCCCAGGGCAATAGTATGACATATTTCTATAAAAAGTACCACCTCTATCTGCGCTTTCTATATAGGTACTTATCTTCGCTCCAGTATTCATACTATATACGTATGTATCGCCACCGTGGTGCGCAGACTATATACGTACCTATCGTCGCCCCAGTGCACATACTATATACGTACCTATAACCGCCCCGGTGCATATACTATATAAGTACCCATTGCTGCCCCGGTATGCATGCTATATACGTACCTATCGCTGCCCCAGTGTGAATGCTACATACATACCTATTGCTGCCCCAGTGCAATGCTACATATGTTCCTATCGCAGCCCCAGTGCGAGTGCGAAATACGTACCAATCACCGGCCCAGTGCGAATACTATACCGCAGAAACTTCGTGGTCCTATACCGCAGAAGCTCCCCACCCCTGGTTGCTATACCGCAGAAGCCTCGTGATTCTATAATAACAGAAGCAACCCCCTGGGTGCAATATCACAGATGCCTCAGGTTCCTATACTGCAAAAACACCCCCCAGGTGCCATACAACAGAAGCACCCCTTCCCCTCGTTGCTATACCGAAGAAGCACCCCCCGGTTGCTATACTGCAGAAGCCTTGTGGTCCTATACCGCAGAAGCACCCCCCACCGGTTGCTATACCGCAGAAGCCTCGTGGTCCTATACCGCAGAAGCATCCCACCCTTGGTTGCTATACCGCAGAAGCTTCAGGTTCCTATACTGCAGAAGCACCCCCCGAGAGCAATACAATAGAGGTACCCCCTATACCGCAGAAGCACCCCCTGAGCACCATACCGCAGAAGCCTCAGGCTCCTATACCGCAGAAGCACCCCCCGGTTGCTATACCGCAGAAACCTCAAGTTTCTATATTGCAGAACCACCCTCCGGTTGCTATACCACAGAAGTACCCCCCAGTTGCTATATTGCAGAAGAACTGCTGTATAGAAACCGGGCTGGGGGGGGGGCGGCCCGGTTTCTATACAGCAGAAGCACCCCCGGGTGCCATACCGCACAAACCTCAGGTTCCTATACCGCAGTAGCACCCCCCCCCCCCCGGTTTATATACGGCAGAAGCACCCCCCTGGTGCCATACAGCAGCAGCCTCAGGTTCCTATACCGCAGAAGCACTCCCCGGGTGCAATGCCGCAGAAGCTACTACTGAAATAACTCTTACTGACCCCCCTCTCCTTTTCATCTGCAAAATAGTCCAAAGGGGAACAAAGATTGTGTTAAAATATTTTCCAAACCTATTACTACAGTAGCTCTATCTAGAATATTGAGCACTTTTCTCCCAGATAACGCCGAGTACTTTGAAAATAAAGGAGGTCTAATGAGCACGACTGAAATCACTCTTATCGATTCCCCCATCCTTTTCAGCGTAGATGCTGTTAAAATATTATCCAAATCTATCACTACAGTAGCTATATAGGACATTGAGCGCTTTTCTCCCGGACGACGCCGAGTACTTTGAAAATCAAGGAGGCCTCCTGAAATCACTTAGGTATCCTCCCTCCTTTTCATCTGCCCCCAAAAATTATATTCTACTTACTTTTCTTTTTTTTAAGGCGAACACCCTAAAAACAAATAAAATGAATAAATAAATAAATTAAATAAATAATAAATAACAAATAAAAAACAAATAAAATAAATAAATAATTTTAGAATTTAGAGTGGTGTCGTTTGGTTGTTGTTTTTTTTTTTACGGCACATCAACTCTTTTCGGGTTATTTAATGCTCAATCCGGTCATTTTATTAAAGTTTTTATGCTTCAAGTTCTTTATATCTTCAAATATTTATTCATGGTGTTTTGTTTGGTTGTTTTGTAGTGGAAAATTGTTTTTGTTTTTGGCTTTGCAGAACATGATTGAGTTTTGCAAAGGGAAAGGAAAAAAAACACTAACATTAATGTTTGGTGTATTTTGGGTCAGGAAGCCCGTATCTTCAGACAGCCTGATCTGGTAGCACCAGATGAATTTAGAGTGGGGGAATCAGTATCGCATGTAAATTTAACGTACAATGATCCCTCATTTCTAGGTCGTTTATTTTTGGGGAGGAGTGTACTTATTTTAGGATTTTACGACAAGTCGGGCTTAGAGTTAGTAGTAAAGAAATTTGGCTAATTACTCTAAAAAACTAGAATGGCCCAGAAATCGAATATCATTTTAGGTTAAATTTATTTACGAAACTGATCTCTCATTTTCAATTCTAAAATTTTTTTTTTTTTCTTGACTTCTCTTCGACAAGTTTTTCCCCCACTCTGAATCACCTATAAACAATAGGTGATTCAGAGTGGGGGAAATCTACTTTACACTTTTCTGTATTAAAGATTAAAGTTACATTTCCATGTATCTTCTCATTTCACAATATTAATCACGAGTTGCACGTATCCGACGGTACAAGAAACAATGACTTGTTTACGAATAAACAGGAAGTAAAAGTATTTTGTGAAACGGAAATATTTTAAAAGTTACTTCCCTTTAATTAAAATATAACGGTTTTAGATATTTTTGTACATTTATCTTGGTTTACAAATACTTTCAAAATATTAATTAATAAATCCCTTATTCGTCATTTAGACATTTTTTAGTTCAGTAGCAAGAAATCCCGATTGCTTATATTTAGATATAGAATTATTTTTTTTCAGAAGTCAAGGGTAATAAGTAATTATACGATTACTTCCCTTTAACTTAGTTCGAATCAAGTAACGATGTGTCAGATCAATTGCTATTTGGGTCTGCCTTTTAAAATCCCGCAAGGTAACTTTACTTGTTACAAGAAAACAAGATATTTGATATACCTAGTCATTTTTTTTTCAGTAAATAATTTTATAAATAATAATAAGAAGAAGAACAACAACAACAACATTTATGTATACATACCAGTGGTATTCACCCGGCGTTGTCCATGTGGACATATATTGCTGGTCGAAAGGTTTAAAACAAACAAAAATTTTTTTAAATATAGTCATGTTTACAATTTTTACTTGGAAAGACAAGTTTTAAATAACATTTGTAATATGAGGTCAAGTAATAAAATTGCCGGTGTGGTGTTGTTTACAGACAGCTGTAAAATGACAAATGGATTTAACGAATCGGAACAAATTTTAACTATTTTAAATCTTAAAAATACCAATAGAAATAATTGAAATGTTTAAACCTTTTTTATTGCATTCTCCATCGAGATATTCGTTGTCTAATTTTACTTTTTTTATGAAATGAAGAAAATGTTTTTAAAAAATGAACTTAGTTTCTTTACATTCTCTAATATATTGCATTTATTTTATGGACCTAACCGATAATTGTCCCTAGTGACCCCAGATGGAATCGAAGGAAAAATTCAATGTGTCTTTAGATTCCGAAAAAGGGCACTCTGGATTGGAACAAAAATAAAAATTGCCTCAGCCTAGAAGGACTTCTCCTTCACTAACCGAGGACAGAAAAGATAAAGTGTATTATCAGAACAGATACTATGCTTTGCTCCTAGCCGAAAGGCCAAGTTTGCTAACGTATCGGATTCCATAACATATAAACTAACAAACATTGACTGTTTATACATACATATATATATATATATATATATATATATATATATATGGTATGGTTGACTTTCCATTGACAAATCCATGATTGTTAAGGTTCATACCATTTTTACACACTCAAAAATCTGAACCATAAACCTTATGAATATATACAGGGTGGGCAAAAATAAGGGTCCTATTTTTAAAAATTCATAACTTTTTTATTTATTAATTTTTTTTTTTTTTTGAGAATAAGTAAAGGACCCCTTCCGAAGCAAGCATGAGCCGTATTAGCCCTAAGGAACGTACCCTCATTTAGAAAACATTATTTTTGCTTAAAAAACTCAAAACAGTGTAAAAAACAATACTTTAGTTTTTGTAAGTTTTAAGAAGTGTTTTTCGGCTAAAATTTGTTTTGTTTATTTCAAAAAGTCTCGGAAGGGTCAGTCTACACACACATAAAGTTTGGTGAGTTTAACTTTTATTTTGTGGAAGTTATTCAAATTCAAGTTATTCAAATTTAAAGATAGGACCCTTATTTTGGCCCACCCTGTATATATATATATATATATATATATATATATATATATATAAAATAATCTGACATTGAAAAAGGCTTCTATTTTCAATTTTAACCTATCATGCTTTGAAATGAACGACCTATCTTTCTAAAATACAAATCTGATATTCATCAATTTGATTTCCTCTGATGATAAATGTATAGTTTTGAAAATCCATGGATTAAGGAAAATTGGTTTGGTTAGTTTGGTTTACGCCATATATACCCTTTTTTGGATTATTTAATGTCGAATCCGTTAATTTTGGCAAACGTTTTTATGCTTCAAGTTCTTTATATGTTCAAGTATTTATTCATGGTGTTTGTTGTTTTGTTTTACGGCATATCAACCCTTTTCAGGTTATTTAATGCTGAATCAAGTCATTTTGGTCAACGCTCAAACAGAACCCTCCACATCTTTCTTCACACCAACTGCTTCATTGTCTGCACTGCCTCTCACTCTAGGACCCGCCTCCTCAGCCCCCATTCAAGAACCTCCTCCTCAGCCCTCACTCCAGGACCCTCATCCTTAGACATGCTTGTTTCCTTGTTGACTTCATCATCTTTGTCCGATTCATTGAAAGACTTCTTTTTCATACAAATGACTCCCCACTTTCAATCTGAATATATAAATATATATATATATATATATATATATATATATATTTATTTATATATGTAAATTATAAGTAAAAGGTAAACTTTTAGAGAGTTGGACCTATTGTGAAATAAGGAAAGCTCAATATACTGGATAGAGCAAAAATATGGTACGTCAATGAAAATTAGTAAGACCTGCAAATGGAAGCAAATCGGTATTTTCAGTTGTTCAAAACAAGGAGTAGTTTAGTTAATAAAAACATTTATTTTTCATCTCTTTCTTTCCTTAAACCAGGCTTTTCAAAGATTAAAATCTTATCATCAGAGAAAAAATTATGATTGATAAGTTGACAGGGTAGGACTGTAAAAGTTACAAATTTGAAAAAGTTTTCTTTTAAAATTAAAAATTAAAAATTAAAGAAATTCAAAAAACTTCTTTAAAAAATGTTTCCAAAAGGTTCAAACGGGCATGGGAATCACCAATAACGAAATCCAAAAAACGTAAGGCTCAGAAATATTGGTAAATCCGGAGGAATCTGCATAAAAATCCAACGACGGCGATTTCACTCAGGTCTGTTGTCCACGGAG